>MJUT01028607.1:704458-720737 GCA_002080005.1 Gigantidas platifrons | reverse complement strand
CCCCCTACCAGGGCTTTGCTCTGAACCCACTTGGGGCCGTAGGCGGCCCCGACCCCTCGCCCCAATTTTGTGCTTCCACATCATTACAGGTCTAGCTACGCCACTGCATATGTGATCTTTGCCGATTTTGGCTCTCCTGTTTAGGCCCTTTGGTTTTATTGCTCCCAAAACTTTTAAAATCTTTCGATTTTGAGCGTACCTGATGAAGGTTATTCCAGAAACGCGTCGTGTGGACTAAATTTGATATCTACGTTTTTGTGACACTTGCATAAAAAAGAAAACTGAAAGTGAAAGTTATTTTATGCATATTTCCGGAAAACTAAATTGTTTAAATGGGTCGATATTTATAGACTGGTAGTGATAAATAATGTCATGTGATGTAATATTACTAAATGTCTGAATTCACTCAGGCAAGCCAACAAAGCGAAAGTAAGTAATATGTAAGATATGGTTTCTATTCCATTTTAAAATTTGAATACTAGCCATAATGCTGTTTGAAGTTGTTTGAAATATATATAGCTTTTTAATGTAATCTTCTGGAGAAACCATTTATAAATTGCTGGTAAAGGTCAAGGAAAGAAGGTAAGTTATACTTTTTTCTATCAATTCCTGGGCACTTGTAAATATATCAATACCTTCGTAATGTCACTTTGCAGGAACATATCCAAGTTTTTTTTTAGTTGGGGTGGGTGTGCAAAGTTAATAGGCAAGACTATATAGACCAACAGACGTTCTAGAGGAAAATGTTGGAAATCCATCGATGGGGGTATGTTGGTTTCGAGATGACTCGTCCATAAACCAACTCGGCCAAATACCGATTCGTCCATTGACCAATTCGGCCATAGTCAATTCGGCCATACTTTTTATAATGAGATATACCAAATAGCGTCATTGTTTTGTAGTATTCTTAAGAATTGTTCGTAGTTTACAT
Organism: Gigantidas platifrons; assembly: GCA_002080005.1. NCBI lineage: Eukaryota > Metazoa > Mollusca > Bivalvia > Mytilida > Modiolidae > Gigantidas > Gigantidas platifrons. The sequence continues at coordinate 719,806 of MJUT01028607.1, read as the reverse complement.
GGTTGTAGAAAAAGGTTTTGCCACCTATATTTAAAGCATCTTGCTGTATGATAATGTCACATGGACGATGAACAATCTCTATCATGCAGGGTTCTCGTTCCTGCTACGACTGTGATGAAGTGGTGGATCTAATAGGAGCAATATAGAGTAAGCAGGATAATTATTTATTGTATTCTAAAAAATTAATATTCCGAAATTTCATGATCATAAAATCAAAAAAAATAATATTCCGAAATTTCATGATCATAAAATCAAAAAAAAATTAATATTCCGAAATTTCATGATTAATATTAAAAAAAATATTAAATTTATAATAAAACTTAAAATTTTAGCTTAGAACTTGTTAAAAACCGTATTAAATATTCCATTGCCTAATCGACTTTATTTCTATGGCCGAGTTGGTAGTATGGCCGAGTCGACTATGGACGAATTAACTATGGCCGAGTTGGTAGTATGGCCGAGTCGACCTGTACCCGGTATGTTCATTCATAAACCCCCTTCAAAAATCAAATTGAAAAATCGTAGAAATAGAGGTAGCTCGTTACCCCTAACACATACACACAAGACCATTCACTTTCCTGGATTGGTATAGTACAGACATTACTATAAAAAGTGGCAGGATTGAACTGGTTTGATGGGCCCAATCCTCCCCTCTTTATTAGTGAAATGTTTTCCGCATGCGAGTAAAATACCAGCTCTCACAAATAGCTGGGTGACCAGTGTTGTTGGAAAGAATCTTGAATTGTATGCATAATATATTTAATCTTCGTGATGCAGAAGTTGTCATATGTATAATATTATTTCATAGATAATCGATAGCCTTAATCTAATCGATAGCCTTAACCATCTTATTACTAGAGATTTATGGAAATCGATTGATACCTACACATATTCACGAAATATATTTAGTCAATTAAATTCAAAAGTCCAACTTCAAAATCTCCATCAATTAAGTGATGAACAAAAATTGTTCTTTATTCTAAACTGTGAGGACCATGAAATACTTAACTCTGTTGGTAAATTTCTCCATGAACACATGCCTTGATTTATACTATATAATGATTTGTAATTATATGTTTTGTACATAAACTGTATTGTATTATCTGTCAATCAAGCACCTCTTTCCCTCTTGTGAATGTGTATTATTATTTGATTATTTGTATTATTTTGTTTATATATATTTCTTGTATTTGCCCTATATGGGCCCTTTAATTGGTTAATAAAGGTAATTCTAATTCTATTCATAGGATTATGCTGACAGGTAAGGTAAAAAGTAAGGGATCATCTCAAGACATGCGTAACACACTAACTTCGTAAATAAATATTTTATTAATTAAATAAGTTGCTCGTCTACAGACAAATGCAGCACATATTCCTGCAACAGGACCTTGCAACGTTGTTTTTTTTTAATCTCGTATAGCATATTTTCCCTTAACACCGTATTATGTGATACATCGGTTCATTTTGCGACATTTTCGTTGCAAATATGCCGGTGTCATACAGTAAACCTTCCCCCGGAAGATTTAGTATATTGTAAACCTTCCCCCACGGGGGAACGTTTACTATATAGTATTTATTCCACATAGTAAATCTTCCTACCTAACCGATTAGCAACAAGACACTATAGATTTGTGCTTTTTTACCTGATATAATTAATAGTATATAACAATTAAAATTAACACGATTAAGGTGCTAAATTCCGAATCAATGGTAATTATCCGGATTAAGGGGGAACATATACTATATAGCAAAATATCCTGGGGGATGATCGGCTATGGATGGGGGAATGTTTGCTATATAGTAAATTTTCCACGGGGGAATATTTACTATATAGAAAAGTATCCGGGGGGGAAGGTTTACTATATAGCAAATATTCCGAGGGGAATGTTTACTATATAGTAAACATTCCGGGGGAAGGTTTGCTATGCGGAAGGTTTACTATATGACACCGGTTTTCGGGCCATCTGTTGATATGTATCGTATATGGCATTTTTATCGTGACGATTAGGACAAATTTTATCCCCAAGTAAATACAGATCGTCGGGAAATGGCAGATAGATTCTAATCTGTTTCATAGCATAAACTGCCGGGAATCGTTCTGATGTCACAGGAAACCTATTTCTACATAACAAATAGTGCCATTGTTTGTTTGTTTGATGGTGTTTAATGCCACTTTGATCAATATTTCAGTTATATCGTGGCAGTCAGTTTTATTGGTGGAGGAAACTGGAGTACCCGGAGAAAACCACAGACCTGTCGCAAGTCACTGCATGACAAACTTTATCACATATGTACACCTTGCCCTGATCGAGATTCGGACTCGCCGTCGTTTGTGATAACGACCTGAGTGTGTATACAGTGATAATATCTGTTTGCGGAATAATAGTGTTCTTGTGGCTCTATTTCTGGTCTATAAATTTCCGATGATGTCCTATCTATAGCCCCTACAGCAAACGTTAGTTTTTGCCAACGTCCCTGAAAGTTCTTCCATTCTTCCATATGTTATAACGGGTATGATCGTAGCCATAAAACGAAAAGCATAACTCTCGAACTTCACGAACGATATCTATCAAACTTTCGGTAATTTCACAAAAAAATAAAATTGTTTTTTTTTGGAAGTAACGTAAATATATCCCTGCCATTCCATACATTGACGTTTTCACCAATTATTCTCTGTTTGTGAGTAAGAAATGGACCGGTGTTATAGAGCCATTTTTCTCCCCGGAAAAATGGCTATATAGCCATTTCCCCCCTTACCTGGTCTTAGTCTTATATATTGTTTGACGGCGACTTTCTCAGTGAGAAATTGCGCCCATAAAAAAATTTTATATTAGAATTTTGTATAATTCTTATTATTACTAACTTTTAGATTGTTTATTTATTAAATATTGTGAGTTTTAGAATATTAGACGTTTTTAAACCGAAGGAATGGATAGGCGGGGAAATGGCTATATAGTAGACTCCCCCTGAAAAATGGCTATATAGCCACCCCCCTCCCTTGGCAAATAGGGGGGATGGCTACTAGTATATAGTAGTCCCCCCCCCCAATATATATCTCATATATTATAAATAAGTTATAATTTAATTTTAATGTATAACAATTTTATTTGAAAAAAATGAAAAGAAACTAATTATTTATATAGTATAGAGAATGGAAACGGGGACTGTGTCAAAGAGACAACAACTCAACCAAACAGTGAAAAAAAATGTTTAAATAATAACAATGATGATTATTATATTTTAATCTATATGATAGATTTTGATTGGATTAAATTAGTCATTATGTGATAATAAAATAATTGAGATGTTTTGCCAAAATTTTCGCTGCCGGGAAACAAGCCCTCGGGAAAACAACTTCCCCCTCAGGTTGACAAATCTGGATGTTTCCCTACACAGAAGTAGTCCAGTCAATCTACGGTTTTACCTCAAACTAATTGCAAAAGAATTTATTTCAACTGTAATTAGTTCTTGACATAAACATATTCAACATATAAAAAGTCTAGAAAAATCTAAATAGGGGAAAAGTAAGAATTTTATGAAAACAAAATATGCAAAAATATGAAAATAAGGGAGATAACTCGTGTATAAATTGCATATGCTTCAATCGAATTTTTAACTAGAAAAATTCAGATTCAACCGATTGTAAGCTTAAGAATAATAATTAACATCTATTATTTACAGTTTTACTTTATAACATGTTTAGGGTCATATAAATTCGGAAATTTGCAACAGCCGCTGTTGTTTGTTTGACATCCTGATTTCATCTGCTATAAGTACAAATCAATCCACTGAGCATTTTCCGTTCTCACCAAATAGTCCAGCCAATCTATGGGAAAAAATAGCTAAACCTCAAACTAATTGCAAAAGAATTTAACTCTGGATTTTCTTGTGTCAAAATGTCTTCCTAATACCATATCAAAAGTCTAGAAAAATCTAGATAGGGAAAAATATTTTTTTTCATGAGATTTTCTAAACACCTCTCACTATTTCAGCATACATATTTTTTTAACATATACAGTTCTAAATGTGGAAAAAAGAGCATTCAATGAAAGTGTAATCATACCAATCATGCATCAAACTAATGAGAGGAGTTTTATCTTTCAAATTGATAAAATAAAATACAGGTCTGTGCCTTCTCTATTTAATCCAAAAATGTACTAGTACCCTGCCGAAATTAATAAATAGGTGTTGTATTATATAAAAATAAAAGTTATTTGTGCAGTTTGTCATTTTTAATCAAACAATTGAGTAAAACAAAGCACAACATAGTAACATATAAAATTATATGGGGCCAATAATACTGATTGTTTACAAATATGTATACAAAATGGGAATTTGGATTATTAGAATTTCCCTTTTCTCTCATTTTTTCGATTCTTTCTTGTTTACACAAAAGAAAATATATATAATATAGAAATTATAATATAGAAACTTAATGTTGTTGCTTATATATAAGTAATAACAAGAAGTATATTTTGAATTACAGGGTGCTGATCTATATTCCAAATAAGAAATATTCCAACGGAAAATGCAAAGATTTCTTGTGTTTTGTCTTGAAGACAAAAAAGGGGGACAACATAGTTATGATAGATATTTGAAATAAAAACCTTTTTACTGTTGGAATGGATAACTTGTGCAAAATGGAAGATTTTCAGTTTTTCTAATTTGTACATATTACCTAACATACTGAATTGACTGTCCAAATTAAAAAAAAAATCTGACCTAACAAGATAGTTTAAAATTCTATCCTATTTTTTTTTATAAAATGGTCAAAAAACTTTAATTTTTTAAAAGAAGTATATTAGAAATAGTAGCAGTAACAGTGTGGGAAACCATTTTTTTTCAAACACTCGCCAAAATGGCGAGTGGATTGAAACAAGTACTCGCCAAAATGAAATAGAGCTCGCCATGTTTGGAGAGTGACATTTTATTTAAACTCGCCAACAAATACCAAATAAACAATACAGTAATGTTCAACAATTTATTTTGCAGATTTTGACAAGTCATTAACTTGGTCAAAAAGGATCAACACTCTCTTAAGAGCTGCACTGATCTCTTATTCCTCAATTTCGTTGTCTTCGTCTTCATCAAGTACGGAAGCACAGACTTTTAAGTTTTGATACGCGGTATAAAACATGTATGTCAAATCTGGTTCCGACACATATTTAACTTTTTGTTTTCGCGTAGGTTTTCGCTACGAATTCGTTTGAAATATTTCAAATCCAAATTATTGTATTTGCATTAATTTTAAAAGTCATCACATCTATTTTTTATGAAACAATATTTCATTTAATCGTGAAATCGACCTTGGCAAAATTATGCGGGTCGGGATTGTATACTTAATTTTTCTGTAGAGAAAGTGTCATGATCTCCAACGTTGGAGGTAAAGATAGATACGATACATGATGGAATGTTTTGTATCGAGCAATGATTAATAAAATGTTGGATAAATGACACAGTTAACATATATTTTAACTGTTTGGGAGCTATGGTATTTTAAAGCTGTATACCAGTTATCGTGGCGAGCGTTTTCAAGTTCCTACTCGCCTTACAACTGTTACTCGCCAGACCGGCGAGTATAAAGTGGATTGTACTCGCCACCCGACATTTCAACTCGCCTTGGCGAGTTGGCGAGCGTTCGTTTCCCACACTGCAGTGAGTAACCTATAAAAAGTATTGATGTAGCAGTAATGAATAACATCTACTGAAGTTATAATACACACTCAGCAGTAAAATTAATAAGATTGTCAAAACGTAACGATACTGATATATTTCTGATCACATAGTCCTAATTACATATCTTTAGTCATGTCTTTGCCTGTTATATTCTTTAAGTTCAAATTTGAGCAACTAACACCTTTACAGTCTCCACATCCAACTGTACAATCTAAACCATGTTTCCTACCATTACATTTTTAGTGACACAGTAAAGTTTACAGTTATATCTTATTACTTTAATTAGTTGCTCAGGTGCAGGGGGTAAATTTATTCTTATAGGAAAAAGTTTACCGTTCACACTTTCCCACCCCCATTCTAGAGGGTTGATGTGATATGTTGTTACTACCCACTCTTGTAGTTGCAGATAAGCACGTTTGCTGTGGTAACATTCGAGAGGTCATGTCACAGCCAGAAATAGCATGAACAAATGGCAGTATATGGCATGCGTCCAGTCCAAGTGTTGACTTTGTCTTATGGATATCTCATATTTTCATCATTGTAGAGCTGGTACTCATTGATTTGAAATATATATCGTTTGAATCAAGATCAAAATGGAATAAGCAAAAGTATTAACAGATCGGTATCTTCGCCAAGAAGAACTGATGGATTGTTTACAGCACTTTCAACTGTAGTTTTGATTCGATTCGATGATCATTTACATCGCGTCTATTCAAATGAGCTTGAAGTTAAGGATACTCCTGATACTCAAAAGTCTGCTTCTTACCCTGACCTTCACCTTGAGGTCGACAACGGAGGTAGATTCAAAAACAAAACTCTATAACAAATGTGATTACTTCACTTTTCCAATAGTCAACTTCCCCTTCATCAGTAGCAATATTCCAGCATCACCAGCATATGGGGTTTACATTTCTCAACTTATACGTTATTCTGGAGCTTGTGCCAAGTTACAATGCTTTTCTGGACAGAGCTCAGCTGCTGACTCAGAAGCTAAAGCTTAAGTAAAGCTATGCCACTCCTAGGTTGAAGTCATCGCTACAAAAATTCTTGTTGTGATCACAATCTGGTTGACTGCTACGAAATATCCATATCTCAAATGACAATGGATCTTTTATTTTTACGTAGATGTTTTCTTCCCCTATCACTGCCACTACTTTTACCGGACTTTACTGTATATATGAGTAACATGGCAGGTGTCTTATAAGAAGCATGTACTGCTTACCATTCACGAGAACCTGAGTTCACTCCCGGTTTTTTGGTGGGGTCCGGTTTGCTCATTCTTTCAGTTTTCTTGTGTTGTCCTATTATGTGTCTTTACATTCTGAGTTTCATTTTGTGATATCCGTTACGATTTCTGCATAAAACGATGTTCGGTTTCCTCTTCACTTCCAGGTGTTTGTAAGGGGGATCATGTCTTATTTACGTTATTTGTATTTGCTTGCACCTAGTGGTGTCCAACACATATTGCATTGTGTTTTTGTTTTGTTTTTCTTCGTCTTGTATGCCCTATGATGCCAGTGTCTCTGGATTGTCCATTATTTATTGTCCCTTCGGTGTTCTATAGTTAATGTTTAATTGACAATTAAGACATCTGCATCACAAGGGGTATGTATTGTTGAACATCCCTATTTGAATAATATTTAACTTGGCATGTTAATAACGCTTTGTTTATTTTCTGAATCTGCTAGGAATAGTTCATTCTTTGACTTGAATATTGTATATTCATTAAATAACACTTTATCCCCAACTGCTGTCCTTGCTCGCCTTAGATGGGTCATATCCTTAATAGACTGTATACTGTTGTGTGTTGTAAAATCGTTATTTCTATGGGTGTTGTGTGTTGATATTTATTTCATGCCTTATTTTTCACATTTTTTACTCTTGTATGTATATAGATGTTTGCATATTCGTCGATTTTTTCATTACACAATTGTATTCAAGTTTGCTCTTCTTTAAAATCTATTCTAAAAATCGCTATCTTCTGTTTTGTCAAAAAGCCTTTAATTCTATGTGTTTTTATCCCAAATGGTTTTCCATACATTTTTTTCACCGAAAAGTGTTGATGAAGGTTTCTTGTTTATATTTTCCACATACAATATTGATTTTCTGATTTTTTTTATTTCATTGTATTATATTTGTCATACACATTTAACACTGACATTTGGTGAGAACGGAAAATGCTCAGTTGATTTGTATCATATATGATATGAAATCAGGATGTCAACAAACAACAGCGGCTGTTGCAAATTTCTGAATTTATATGATCCTAAACATTTTATAAAGTAAAACTGTAAATAACAGATGTTAATTATTATTCTTAAGCTTACCATTACTGTCCATCGGTTGAATCTGAATTTTTCTAGTTAAAAATTCGATTGAAGCATATACAATTTATACACGAATTATCTCCCTTGTTTTCATAAAATTCTTACTTTTCCCCTATTTAGATTTTTCTAGACTTTTTATATGTTGAATATGTTTATGTCAAGAACTAATTACAGTTGAAATAAATTCTTTTGCAATTAGTTTGATGTTTGCCTATTTTTTCCCATAGATTGACTGGACTAAAGGCCGTAATTTATATGGTAAGCATCGACTGGCGATTTCTATGTCAATTCCGATCTTCGATCTTAATTGAAAAAAGATGGTACTATTTTAAAAACATATGACAATCTCGATCTTCCCGTTGCTATGGAAACTTATCAAATTTAGAGTTTATTATTTATTTTAGGGAAACCCTTATTTTTATCTATTTTGCTAATATATAGAGTTAGATTCTACATTTTGAAAGTTGCTCCCATTTTGTGGTGGAGTTCGGGTTGCTCATTCACTTAAGTTTTCTGTGTGTTTTCTTTCGATTTTTATTTGTTCTTTGTTGTTTCTGTCTCTGTTTCTTGGCCTCTAGTTTGTCCCTTGACTTTTGAGTTTTGAATATCTCTCTAACCGTGGTTTCCCTTAAATTCATTTTCAAAATTGAGGATATGTAACGCCAGAATAACTAAAGAACAATGTCGGTACAATAAAACATGTTCCACATGCAGGTTAGATGTAGAAGATGAATCCCACTTTTCAGTGATATGTCCATAATTAAAGGGTCTTACGGAAATGTTTAACTGGTCGAGTACATCACCTGATACGGATGTTACACGTGACTCCGTTTCATGGCCCAAAAGTGTCAACAATAATAAACCTGACCAATCCATTCAATGACCTCAAAATGCATCGTGGGGTTACTACACGGACTACTATATTGTAAAAGATATTGGCGAATTTCAGTCGAAACTTGCTTTGCTAGCGACAGAAATTGCAACCTAACATTAGGGTATTTTGTTTATAATAGTTCATCTCAATCTACCATTTTCATGCCCAGAGTTTAATCTAAAGTACACGAAAGAGACATAATTATTAACACATACTACAATGTACTGTATATAATATATGTGCAACACATTTTGCCGTTCCTATAGCAGTCATTCTAATTCCACACTTAACTGTAAGTGCTACACAGCGTGAGTGCGTAAGACCTAGTATAAACTCTATTCCTGTTATATTTCAAGGTGTGTACAATTTATAACGGCAACAAGTGCCGTTGAATGAGCCATTTTTGTAGCTATATGATCATGGAGAGAACACCTTACGTTTTGTTGAGATGGTGATGATGATGATGTTGATGATGTATACTATGTTTTGAAGGTGGATTTTTATAGTTCTATCTCTGCGGACCATCAGTCCACATGTCGATCCACACAGATATGTTAACCTGATACAGAACCAACCAGCCCTTGCTCTTGCTCCTTAATGCTGCTTGCTTTGCGGAGAAGTAGGAAATCATATTTTTATAGTCTTTGGTTTAAAGGCATATTGTCTACCAAAATCGTAATTTTTCATAACCAAAATTATTGTCGTTTTCCGTACTGACCTTCATAAAATGAAGATTAAACACCGAATTATTGGCAAATACGTATACGCTACGAAACGTTAAGATTCAAACAACATTAAACGAGCGTGACAATTTGAAGTGTTTGAATCTTAACAATATTTTCCTTACCTCAAGCTAAAACCCTGAGAGTTCCGAACTTCCGTTTTTTTAGTTCACCTGGACCAAAGGTCCAAGTGAACTATTGCCATCACTTGGCGTCCGTCGTCTGTCATCTGTAAACTTTTCACATTTCAAGCTTCTTCTCCGAAACCACTTGGTCAATTGGAACCAAACTTAGCAGGAATGTTCCTTGGATGGTCCTCTACACAGTTTCTGTTTTTCGTTCCAGTCGGATATTCAACATGGCTGGGCCAATAATATGCACTGATTGGCTGAAATTTCAAAGATCTTCTTCCCTGAAACTAATGAACTGACTGAACCCAAACTGTAAATGAATGATCATTGGAATGTCCTTTACCAAATTTCTGTTTTTTATGCCGATCGGAAATCCAAGATGGCCGCCACCGCAGGACATAGATTAACATTGGACCCTATGGGAAAATGTTCAAATGCCTTCTTCTCAGAAACTACAAATATGATTTAAGCCCAACTGTACATGAATGTTCATTGGATGGTCCTCTACAAACTTTAGGTTTTTTGTTCCGATATGAAATTCAAAATGGCGGCTACGGCAGGACTTAGTTTAACATTGCACCCTATGGGAAAAATGTTTCAAAACGCTTCTCTGAAACCACTTGGACAATTGAAACCAAACTGCCCAGGAATGATCATTGGAAGGTCCTCTACAAATTTTCTGTTTTTTATGCCGATCGGAAATCCAAGATGGCTTCCACCGCAGGACATAAATTAACATTGGACCCTATGGGGAAAATGTTCAAATACCTTCTTCTCAGAAACTACAAATATGATTACAGCTCAACTGTACATAAATAGTCATTGGATGGTCCTCTACAAATTTTAGGTTTTTTGTTCCGATGTGAAATTCAAAACGGCGGCTACGGCAGGACTTAGGCTAACATTGGACCCTATGGGAAAAATGTTTCAAAACGCTTCTTCTCTGAAACCACATAGACAATTGAAACCAAACTGCCCAGGAATGATCATTGGAAGGTCCTCTACAAAGTTTCTGGTTTTTTTTATGCCGATCGGAAATCCAAAATGGCCACCACCGCAGGACATAGATTAACATTGGACCCTATGGGAAAATGTTCAAATACCAGTACCTTCTTCTCAGAAACTACAAATCAGACTGAATCCAAACTAGACAGTAATGTTCATTGGATGGTACTCTACAAATTTAGGTATTTTGTTTCGATATAAAATGGAAGATGGCAGCTACAGCAGGACTTAGTTTAACATTGGACCCTATGGGAAAAGTGTCTCAAAGCGCTTCCTCTCTGCCCAGGAATGATCATTGGAAGGTCCTCTACAAAATTTAGGTTTTTTATGCCGATCGGAAATCCAAGATGGCCTCCACTGCAGGAAATAGATTAACATTGGACTCTGTGGGAAAATGTTCAAATGGCTTCTTCTCAGAAACTACAAATATGATTAAAGCCAAACTGTACATGAATGTTCATTGGATGGTCCGCTACATACTTTAGGTTTTTTGTTCCGATATAAAATTCAAAATGGCGGCTATGGCAGGACTTAGTTTAACATTGGACCGGCCTATGGGAAAAATGTTTCAAAACGCTTCTTCTCTTAAACCACTTAGACAATTGAAACCAAACTGTCCAGGAATAATCATTTGAAGGTCCTCTAAAAAGTTCGGATTTTTTATACCGATCCGAAATCCAAGATGGCCGCCACCGCAGAACATAGTTTTTACATAGGACCAATTAGTTCTTTTTATAACCAGGTGAACAATACATGCTCTTGAGAGCCTCTGGTTATAAATGGCGCTGTTACTTTCACTTTGAATTTTTGTCATCCTGGACAATAATTACGTTAACGATAGTTTTGGGTCTTTTTTGTCAAAAAAAGAACACCAATCGTATCTTTTGCAGCATAACTGTTTAATGATAGCTTAAATAAATCATTTATGGACAGTTAAAATTTTTCAACAAAATCGTAGACAATATGCCTTTAACATGACCACGTATACGTGCCAAACCCATGATCTACAGCTTTCGAGACGAGCATGCTAACCACTACACCACGGTGATCGAAGTTATCCATGGCATAGACATTAAATATCAAAAATAAAACTTGGGGTCAATAGCATTTATGAATTTGTCATTGTGCTTTCGAATAATAATTTACAGCTGTCGCAAGAGTAACTTTTTGTAGTCTTTAATAAAAATAAAATAATTACATCAAATTACGCGCGACGGTTGTCGCTGGTAGAGCAGGAACTGCTAACCCTTCCAGAGCACCTGAGTTCATCCCCGGTTTTTATTGGCATTCGTGTTGCTTTCTGTGTAGTGTTTTGTAGATCGATGTTTGTCCTTTTGTCTTTTTTTTTCTTTTGGCCGTTGTGTTGTCTGTCCTTCTTCAATGTACCGATTCTAATTGTCCCTTTATAGTATCTTCAAACTCTTTTAGCGTGAGTACAGACGTATGAAGTAACAATTGAACCTTATCATACTTTCCGTCTGCGTATTGTCTCGTGATAATTACTTCTTAGATTTTAGAAACCATACGAACAGAGACTTAGATTTTAAACAGTGATATGTCTTCTTAAATTTCTCCATACAATATGTGCAACATGCATATTTTAAACGTAATATCGGATCAATCGTTGTGGATTGCATTGTTTTAACTTGATTTGATAAACTTTTTATATCCCGTGTGAATAAGCCTGATTTTTTTTATTGTACATAAATTCTATTCATGGATACAGAGGTGATGGGACTTTCACTGACACAGCACTGTACAGGGCACCGCCACCCAACACACGTTAAACATACAACACAGTATGGTTCTCCTTTGAAGGGGGTAAGGATACAGAGGTAAGGTAAGGATAGCCACGATATGATTTGATTGGTCATTAAATTTCTGGGAGTCTCATGACAAATTGTGAATACTTTAAAGCAAATGTTCCTCATATAGTGAACAGTTTTGTTCTTGTCTCGAAATGTCTAAATTGATATTAGGCTTATATGAATGGAGTTCTTGTGTTGTATTTCGTCTAGGGATGAACAACATCTTCATCTAACGTAGAATATGGACGATGAGGGGGACGAAATTGTTGGCAGTGATTTTATTGGATCTGATGAAGATGAAGACAAATCTGTGGAAGCTCTTGAGCTTAAGTTACAAACAATTCTACAGAAAAAAGAACGTATAGAAAGGCAAAAGAAGAGAAATGAACTGTTGGCAAAAATAAAACAAGCTGAATCTGAAGTGCTAAATCTACAGCCAAAGCAACAAGTACCAACAAGTATGTTAAACTATTGAGATATAGCATATATGTATATATTATACTTTACGTTTTTATTTTCCCTATTTGGCTTTGTTAGCGTAGCCGGTCAATATTTTAGTATATGGACCGGTCAATATTTTAGCATATGGACCGGGCCAGATCAATATAATGTTTTCTTCCGGATTTTGTCCGAACTGGTTTTTTGTCTTAGATATACAATAACAAAAGCATGTCGTTTGACATATTTGCATGTATTGAGTATAATATAACAAATAGTTCATGGTACTTCAGGCCAAATGGCAGTTTATGGACCGGTCTGTCAACCACAAAATAGTATATGAACCTCAGCTTCGCTTCGGTCCATATACTATTTTGTGGATGACATCCCGTCCATAAACTGCCATATGGCCCTTAGTGCCATGAACTATTTGTTAAATATAACCAAGTTGGCTCTTGGACTAAATGTTACTATTCTCTTTTATATTTAGGCCATGGGATATTAGTGTTGAACGCCACAGTAAACAATATTCCATTGTGTCATGCTATTGATACGAAATACAAGAACCCACACATCTGCCACAAGTGACTCAAATAATATCAGAACAAGTTGTATCCAGTACACCTTTTCAGTAACGAGAATCGAACAAACGCCTGTAGTTGGTGATATGTGCCGATTGTATAATGAAGTAAATGTAAACCTAACTACGGTACGCGACGACCCTCCTTTATTTCTAGAAAAGATCATACAGACAATAGTACCTATGATAGTCCCAGCCACTCTATTATGACAATGTTTTATTTGTCTTTAGTCCGTGCTACTGTTACAACACCTTTCGTATAGCTGTAAGACATAATAGTGTCCTATGTTAAAGTGTCCCCCGAACAATAGTTTATAGAGATTGCGATATGAAATAGTGTCTGGGGCTATGAAGTTAGGGTTAGGGAGTAAGAATGTCTGCTGGACACTATAACATATGTAAAAGTGTCCGGCGGACACATTGAACTAGAGGACACAATTAAATGCTACATTATACATAGCAACATCACTTAATTACTCTTTTGTGCTTCGGAAGTGGAAATATTGTTCAATGAGGTCATGAGAGAATTACACAATATTAATGACCAATCGAAATAAACCACAAGGAACCGAGAAAGCTGTCAGAACCGCAATTATCTTGCAACACGAATTGTGTTACACAAGTAGCAGGAGCAAGATAATAATTGACTTTAACATTAACAGTTTGATGTCGTGGGTATGATCAATGGTATACTGTATCATGATATTTATATAATAATGTGTCTTATCCAGGAAATATGCCAAAATATTATCCAGGTCTGAGAGACACTGGGTAATATTTTGGCATATTACATGGACAAGACCACATTAATATCATTATTATAATGAGTGTCTAATTGTCCAGGTAATATGCCAAAATATTACAGTACCAAATATCACTACAGAAACTTACACGAAGTGTAATAATCCTTGATAGTATGTATTCAGTTAGGCAAATACCACAAGAAAAGTTTGAAGATACAAAGGGGTCATCAAAAGACATAAATCAAAGAAGGACATAAAATACAATGGCCAAAAGAAAAATGGCAAATACCAACCTACAAACATCGAAGAAGGACATAAAATACTATGGCCAAAAGAAAAAGGACGAATACCAACCTACAAATATCGAAGAAGGACATAAAATACTATGGCCAAAAGAAAAAGGACGAATACCAACCTACAAACATCGAAGAAGGACATAAAATACTATGGCCAAAAGAAAAAGGACGAATACCAACCTATAAACATTGAAGAAGGACATAAAACACTATGGCCAAAAGAAAAAGGACAAATACCAACCTACAAACATCGAAGAAGGACATAAAATACTATGGCAAAAAGAAAAAGGACAAATACCAACCTACAGACATCGAAGAAGGACATAAAATACAATGGCCAAAAGAAAAAGGATAAATACCAACCTACAAACATCGAAGAAGGACATAAAATACAATGGCAAAAAGAAAAAGGACAAATACCAACCTACAAACATCGAAGAAGGACATAAAATACTATGGCAAAAAGAAAATGGACAAATACCAACCTACAAACATCGAAGAAGGACATAAAATACTATGGCAAAAAGAAAAAGGACAAATACCAACCTACAAACATCGAAGAAGGACATAAAATACTATGGCAAAAAGAAAAAGGACAAATACCAACCTACATACATCGAAGAAGGACATAAAATACTATGGCAAAAAGAAAAAGGATAAATACCAACCTACAGACATCGAAGAAGGACATAAAATACTATGGCAAAAAGAAAAAGGATAAATACCAACCTACAAACATCGAAGAAGG
>MJUT01028607.1:673411-699786 GCA_002080005.1 Gigantidas platifrons | reverse complement strand
TTTTTTTTTCGGACAACACGAGAGTTAGAATATTTATTTTTGTTGTTGTGCGAAGCACGAAATTTGTTTCAAGAATTAAACATTAGGTTATATGACAAAAACTCTGAATCAGATTTTTATTTTTTCCTCCACCAAAATTAGAATATTTTTTTCAGCAACATTGGGAATCAGAATATTTTTTTAGGAAAAAACCATAACCCCCCCGCTTCAAGAGTTAAATGGTCGTTCCCTTAGTTTCCAATCTTTTGACTTTGCATGTAACTGATGAATATTATTCTACAAATTTGCATGTGCTTGTAGAAATGTGAACAGTTGATAAAAAGATATATCTTATCTTAAACATCCTCACACATTGATGTAGTGAAGTGAAAAAATTATGACCCAATCATATCTGATTCATATTATATATTTCTTTATGTCTTAAGTGACCCTATCCTGCAATTCTCAGCAGATCGTGTAATGAATTGAAATCGCATGTTTCATTTCGCCCCGTTTCCATCATTGGGAAATTAAACATACTTTTAGATATTAGACACGTGACATAAATTTATCTGTTCTTTCTCTCACGTCATTGTTGGATTTTGTGTTGTGCATTCTTTTATTTTCTTATATTCTTGTTGGTTTAGATTTATGATGTTTAATGCCACTTTCAACAATATTTCAGTGGCGGTCAGTTTTATTGGTGAAGAAAACCAGAGTACCTGTAGAAAACCACCGACCTGTCACAAGCTACTAACACACTTTATCACATAATGTTGTATCGAGTACACCTGAGAGGGGTTCGAACCCACAACTTTAGTGGTGATAGGCACTGATTGCACAGGTAGTTATAAATCCAACTACCATCCGATCACGACAGTCCCTGTTGCTGGATATAGATTAGACTATGGTTGTAGTGAGTACAACTCGGCATGGTCAAGAACACAAAATGACCAGTCTATCATAAGTGACAGAATATAATAAAGTTTAAAGAATAACAATAATTCTGCAAGAATGATATTTCATATTGTCCGTCCAATTTTTGTTATAAATCTTTGTTAACATTGTTGTTTTTCATCATTTTCGTCTTGATCGATACCCGAAAATACATTGTATGTGTTTGTTTCAATCAAACAAACTAAGATTCACGGAAATCAGTTATGATGTTTTCAATTAATGTAGAATGTGAATAATAGAATTTGTTTTGTAACTTACTTAGAATGATGACATAGCAGCCAATAGCCAAAAGTTATCTTCCAACTACAAGACGAAGTCCATTCAAAAAAGCGATGGGGACACTAGTATTAAAATGGAGCTGAAAGAAAAACCGAGGGACATTAAAACAGATCAAGGTGGTGACAGTAATTCATTTCTACTGTCAAATTGTGATGATGAAAGTGATACAGAACCGGAAGTTTGGGTACCTCCACCCTCAAAACCAACCATATTAACTGAACAAAGGAGCTTGCTTGAAACGTCAAAAGATCAACAAAGAAGAGAATCTTTTAAGACAAGAGAAATACATTCGGGAGGTACTTTGCCACCTTCTGAACCAGTTGCTACAATATTCAATAAAAATGCAAAGCCGAGGTATAATGAGGACGAACAAAATGAATTGTTATTGACAACGTCTGAGCTAATAGAACCGACCAAACTCCAGACAGATCGCCAAATAGCTTCACGACAAGACGAATTATTAAGCCAAAGAGAGCGTTACAGCCGCCCCATAGATAATAAGATAACTAATGACTCTAAAACTAATTTAAGGGCTGTAAATAAAGAGGATATGGATCTTGATTCCAAAATACGTCAGAACTTAGAACAGGTAAAACATATTGTTATTATTTCTCATATTCTTTGATTTGATGTTGTATTTCATTGTTAAACGAATCGTCACATATATTTTGTCCTACGTATTATGTGTCTTTACGTTCTGAGTTCAGTGTGGTGATGTCAGTGACGATTTCTGCATAAAAACGATGTTCGGTTCGTCTTTACCTCCAGTAGGAGGACTTGTGTTTTTGCTTTGTTCATCTTCGTCTTGTATAACCTATGTTGCCAGCTTCTCTAGATTGTCCATTTTGATTGGCCCTTCGGTATTCTCTAACGTTTATTTGGTTATATTTACATTTCAAGCATATTACCGTCGATGTGAATATAACTGCGTGTCCGATAATGGAGTGAAAACTTACTAGTATATAAGGAAGCATCTATTCAGCATTTGTCATTTCTGATATCATTGCGTATATCTAGTTTACCTCTATTCAATCTAATTAAGATTAGATGTGTCTATTTTTCTGGCAATACACTAACATTTTAGCAATATTCCATTTGGTGTCATGTCAGGTAACCATTAATTTCTTTTATCTTTGACCGACCAATCATATGCAAGAAATATATATATGTTACAGTAAATTTGTAAGATTAGTAATTTTTAAAATTACTGAAATTTTCAGTAACAATGTAAAATTACTACTGAATGTATTTACTTGCTTTAATATTCGAACAACAAGAATAAAGAATAATGTTAACATTAATTCGCTAATACTATATGAAGCAATACTAAAAATGCAACATAAGTTTATGGTTTTGAGCTTGTTCTTATATTTTTTCATTCAGTGACTTATTTGTTTCCTGCTTATTTTGACATTGGATCAATACGATGTCAGTTTAACATTATTTATTAAATTTTCAAAAATGGTATGACACACACAATCTTACATCACTCAAAATATGAAATAGTAATATTATGATCATTTATTTTTACAAGACAGGTTTGGGTGACAGATACAGATACAGATACAAATTTTATTTAAAGTCAGAGTATAAAACATACAACATAAGCTCTGAAGAGCTTTTAAAACCGACATACATGTAAATAACAAAACAAGCATAAGGACAGACATACATAAAAAGCAGAGCATATACATAATATAAGACATAAAAGCACAGTAGTTACCGGGGTAAACTAAATTAAAATTAAAAATAAGCACAATTGATGAACTAAACTAAAAATATCTAGCATACTAAGGGAAGGAAATCAAACTGAAGCCTTGCATGCAAAGCAATGACATGAGCTGCCTGACCATGTATTAATCAAATTTTTAAACTGGTCTAGTGACATGTCTTTTCTAAAGTGGTCAGGTAGCTCATTCCAGAGATTTGCACCTGCATGACGAAAAGATTGCAAACCAAAACTTGTACATGTAGTTCTTACCTGTGGTAAAGCTGCTTTATTTTGATATCTAAAAGAATACAAAGTATTTTTTATATCTATGAGGTCAAATAAATAAACAGGACAATCTTTATTAACAATTTTGAAAACTTCTAAAGCAAATGTTCTAAGTCTCCTTACTTTTAAGGATGGCAGTTTAGATTTGCATAACAGGTCTTCATAACTAGAAGTGTATTCATTGTATATAAATCTCAGAGCCCTTTCCTGTATTTTTTTATTTTTTTGGTATTCGTTTCTCCACAAAAGTGCCAAACAAGTGGGCAATAGTTAAAGTTGGACATAATAAAGGAGTAGTAGATTGTAAGTTTTCCTAGTTTTGCTAAATGGGTACCAATTCTTTTTATTACATTTAATTGCCTGGAGGCTTTTTTGCAAATATTTGACACATGTTCATTGAAATTTAATTGAAAGTCTATTGTTACCCCTAAAAGTTTAACTTCAGATTCACTTTCAATTTTATTTCCATCAAGAGTAAAGGTTAAGTTTTGTTGTTTGGTTTGTTTACCTATGGCAATTGCCTGGAACTTTTCTGGGTTAGCCTTCATTTTGTTAATGGAAAACCAATTAATTAAAATCATACTGTCATCCTCCAAAGTAGAGACTTCTACTGTTGCATAACTTTCCCGCTTTACTACATGCACATCGATTTTGGTCACAACGATTTTTGCCGGAACAGCCACACTTCTTAAAACCCTGACCATCACAAATTGAATTCAATCTGACCACTTGTAGGAACGAAATGAAATTGTCCGCTAAAATGTCAGAGGGCTTAAGAAATAAACTATCAGTAGGCTCAAACTGATTTCTTGTATATGATCCTATAATAGTATGCCCTGTTTCCTTGCCAACCTATAACCTTTTTCCGTCTTGATTTACACTACAGCCATAATGTTTTTAGGGTCCCCTTTACCATGATCAACATTAGGAATCGGTATAACTACATTGCAACCAATCTCTACTTTATCAAGGACTTTATCTGAGCGATCTAACATACGGGTGGCCTGCTTTGTTCATGTATTTATTTATCACCTGACATGAATTCCTTTAACTTAAACTATAATTAATCCAATCAGTAAATTTTTCAAATAAATCTTGAAATTTTTAGTAATTTTGTAAAATTACTGGTTTATTTCAGTAATTTTATAAAATTACTGAACTGTTTTATAGTAATTTTACAAAATTACTGATTTTTCAGTAATTTTGCAAAATTACTGGTTTTACAAATTTGCTGCAACATATATACCAATACTGACTAATCCGATAACAGCTCTTTGGCGAATGCTAGTTTTAAATAGTAGGCTCAACGCTGATTGGTCGGTTGAAAATATGAAACCTGACATGACCTCAAACGGAACATGTTTAGATACTAGTGTATCACCAGACACAAAAAGATAAATCAAATATATAATTTCAAGTAGATTGACCTCTATGACCTCTATATGGAATCTAATCAGATTGTGGTTAAAATGGCAATACGTTTTCAATAATCTCCAATACGTAGCAAGAATAACGATGCAGGTCAAACAAAAATTGGCATCTTTAGCTCACTGAAATTGAGAAAATAATATAAATTGAAAAAAAACAAAAGCAAACCTATATACAGTCAATGGACATAAGTATTCGTCACCCTCGATTTTACGCTATATATTTCATATAAAACCACATTTTTCAAAACAAATATTGTGAAGTCATTTCGGATTTTGTTCTTTTTTGCACCAGAAGAAACAGAAATATTTAAAGATTGTTTGTTTATTTTAGCATGATTTTCCATTTAAGATTGCCTTTATTTTAGCATGATTTAAAGAAAATGTTTGTTTTCTGATGTCAAATTTGCTATATATTTTAACAAAAATAAAATCAGAAAAATTAACATTTGTGTTTAAATCACCAGAAAACAAAAATTACTATCAGATAAACAAATCAAATTCAAGGAATTCTACGTGTCTTGAAATAAATTTCATAAAAATCTGCCCAGAGATAGCTTTAAAATATTTATTTGAAAAAATGTGGTTTTATATGAAATATATAGTAAAAAAATTGAAGGTGAGGAATACTTATGTCCATGGACTGTAGCTAGCCAATCTGATTAAAATTACAACTCTTCCTTGCTTCTCTTTACATGACTGCTCAAAACAAAAATTGGAATTTTTAAATCACAGAAATTAAGAAAAAAATATATAAATTAAAGAAAAAACAAGCAAACCTATATACATGTAGCTAGCTAATCTGATTAAAATTATAACTCTTCCTTGCTTTTCTTTACATGACAGCTCAATGGTACAGACAGGAGTGATAAATGATATAATCAATTTGATGTTATTTCTAGACAAATGAAGCTTTATTTTGGTGATCAGTATCCTGTTCTAGTATGCAAATAGAAGAATGTATTTATTCATTATTTATTCATTCTACGTACTCTCCCAATTAATTGCGTGTTACTCTTTCTCTCTATGTGTATTTGATGTGTACACATGTGTGAGTGCACATTAAATGCATGTACTGATGTTTTTCCCTTCTTTTCACTGCACCAGTTCTAGAAATATCGCTACTGACACCAGAGAATATATAATTAAATATCAATCATTTTTCGTGTTTCTTTCCTGTCATATATTTGCTCATTTTTGTTTATTTCCTATTACAGATGAAGCCTTTAAGAACACGGCCATTGATGCCAGAATCTGAAATGCAATCGCCAAGTCTCAAATCGTCTTCAAATTTAACCCAACAAGATTTCCAGTTTCCTATGCGATCAAAAATTGTGGAAGAACACCATTACCCTGCAAAAGCATCTCCTCCAGTTTCAGTTGCACCTGCAGCTCAACAAAAAATCCACACTTCTACATTTGCATCAAATAGGTCTAGATTTGACTCCAAGGGAGATAATCTGGGTTCTATGGCACCTTTAGGTATAGATCAAAAACTTTTGCCTGGTGATATATTAAAATACCAATCTGCTAGTCCTTTAAACGATACAGAAACAATTCTGACATCAAAAACTTCCAATATTGAAAGCAGAACTGACCATACACCTTTAACGAAGCATAGCCCAAGGGCGTTTACACAGAAACCAGATAATCCTACTACTTTATCGCAATATAGTTTTGCTAATATGGTTCCTGGAGCCCGCAATCCAATTGTAAACAGAAGCAAAGAAGTATCATCTGCATCTAAATATGGACCAATGGTTTCTGCTCAAGATAAACAAAAACCTATAGTACAATCTAAATACAATAATTATATAGAACCACAAACAACAATACAACAACAGTTAGTTTCTGGTCAGACTGGTCTTCCATCTTCAAATTACGGAATACAACAACAACAAGCCGTTTATCCAAGCTCCACGACAATTAGCAACCATTCTGACCAATCAACTCGTTTAAACTTATATCCTGTCACTAATCCAGGACTAATGTACCCATCTTCAAATTACTCCCAGCCACCGACTATGGAATACCAATCAAAACCAATAATATATCCGTCTGCCAATTCTGGAGTGTGCATGCCTCAATACACAATGAACCCTAATGCCAGAATGCCAGTCTCTTCAAATGTTGTTAATTCAATTTCAACTAATTCGACTACTTCCGTGGGAAGCGCCTTTGGCAGATCTGACATGAGATATCCCGGAGCTGCTTCAAATACTGCTCTTGTATATCCAACACATGTTGATATTCAAACTGGTAATATACAAATCAGTACCAATGATGTGCCAAAAACTACTGTGCAAGAGAAGACATGCAGGGAAGCTTTGAAGAGTAGACCACATAATCATCAGGTACAATATTTGTGCTTAGAGTTGGGTAATGGATGTTTAATATGTTAGTTATGTAGTAGTGGTCAGTTTGATTGGTAGATATAACGACTGACCTGCCACAAGAAATGTTTGAAGATACCAAATGGGTAATCAGAAAGACGGACAGACAATGCAATGGCCAAAGGTAGAAGTACTAAAGAACAAACAATGATCTACAAAACACTACACAGGAAACTAACGATTGTCCAACACACACCCCACAAACAACAGGGGTTGAATACCCCATATCTTGGCAATGGCGGAAGCGAACTGAAAAGTGTAATAGGTACTGATTGTAAGGATAGATATGAATATAACTAAGGAATGATCCCTCCCACTACGGCCCATCTTTTGTATTATATGTAATCATTCAATATATATTGCTTAAGATTTTCATAAATGCTGTTATATTACGTTTATTAAGTTGAATAGCAATCGCCGTGGGTTTGGTTGATTCAATTAAACCACTGCATAGCGAAAGGCATAAATAACCAGTGAAGTTATTTGCAAATATCAAAATGTCAATGAACATCTGAGTTTCTGCCAATACACGAAAACTGACACCAACATAATTAATGATAACACAGTACTAACGTTTGCATGCAGTCACTTGTGTTTTTTTTTAAATAAAATTATTTGTATGCTCTAGCCACATTATCTTGGATAAATAAAAGTAATCTATGGTCCGTTTTATTGGACTTGTTGGTGTAATGTACCTTCAAGTTAGACAAGTAGAATATTTGTCTTAACTCAAAATGAATTCTTTATTCAGTTTAACATTACTAGGTTATATGATTTATGTTAGGATTGTGGCTAGGTTGGAGTTTAATATCCCTTTCAACATCTGTATATCTGATATATCATGGTGGTTAGTTTTGTCGATAGATGGTATTGGGGGAAATGCAACCTTCAAAAAATAACTCATAATTTTCATCAAATATCAGCAGTGTACACATCACCAGGGGTGGAAAACAATTTGCGGCCATTGACACGGGTTAGATAGGTAGATTTAAGTCCAGCTACATGTACCATACGATCGAGGAGCCATCATGGTCGTGATCGTATGGTAGCTGGATTTACAACTATCCATGAAATCATGTATCTATCACAACTAAAGTTGTGCATTCGAAACTGGTTCATGGCGAGGTGTACTCGATACAACATTATGTGATAAAGCTTGTCAGTGACTTAAAACAGTTCGATGGTTTTCCCTGGGTACTCCAGTTTACCCCACCAATAAAACTGACCACCACGATATAACTGAAGAATTGTTGAAAGTGTGTTAAACATCATAAATCAACTAAGGTAAACCATACAATCGCATCCATGACATCCCCTTTATTTCAATTAATTTAGATATACATGCATTATCATTTTAATAGGAAGCTTCAAAGTGTAAAAATGAATCGGCAGTTTTCTGGTGTATGAACACAATCTATGTATCATACAGTATTAGTAATTAATGTTGCCATTCGTTGTCTTTTTTATTGCTCATGCTAGACTGGGTACCATTTTGTCAACCGTGAGGGAAATAATTTGTATTCAAAGGGTATTAAAGCTATGATTTTAGACACTATCTTTTGAATTGTATTAAAGTAGTGATGTTGTCTTCCATGTAAAACCTTTTTCTGTGTGATATATATTGTGTACATTAAAAGTTCTTCAAAGGTTTTCAAGGGGCCCGGGTGGCTCAATGAGTTAGGTCGCTGGATCTAATAGCTCATACAAGCCTATCACCAATACGGCGTGGGTTCGCACCCGGCTTTGTAAATTACAAAAAAGGGTGCACTCGACTCGCAGCCGCAAGTGATAAAGTTTACCAGTTGCTTGCCCATGGTCGGTGGTTCTCTCCTAGTACTCCGGCTTCCTCCACCACTAAAACTGGTCGCCATGATATAACTGAAATATTGCTGAAAGTGGCACTAAAACACCAAAAATCAATAATAAAAAAAAAAATCAAATAAAAGGTTTTCATGAAATATTCTTTTGTCTGTTTGTTTGCTTTGTGTGTTTGATTGTATTAAAAATGTAGATATCAAATATAGTACACACAACACGTTTCTGGAATAACCTTCATTAGGTACGCCCAAAGTGGAAAGGTTGGGAAGCCAAATAATTTTTAAACAATATGAGAGCAATAAAACCAAAGAGCCTAAACAGGATAGCCAAAATCAGATAAGGTCACCTTTACCTGAGGGAGGAGAACCTTAGTTTTATTTTATGCTACTTGACTATTTCTGCTTTTGAATTTGTTTCCTTGTCTATGCTTTTGTCTTTACTTTAGGTTGATTTAATAATCTACATTACTGGTGTACTGTAAAGCATTGATACTTGTTTAAATAATATACAATTATGGCCCTCAGAAGAGGTGAATATCCAAAATTGTCAACCCCACTAGGGTTATTTCCCTGAGGGCTTTAGCCCGAGGGAAATAACCCTAATGGGGTTGACAATTTTGAATATTCACCGATTCAGAGGGCCGTAACTGTTTTATTATACCGAACAAACAGTTGAAATATACTGTTTAATATTTGAATTGTTAAAATATTCCATGTTTTACACTGTTGAATAATAGGGTTATTCAATGGACGTGTGTAATTCTTGAGGTTATTCACCGTTGAATAATAGGGTTATTCAATGGACGTGTGTAATTCTTGAGGTTATTCACTGTTGGCAGTGATTAGAAGCAAAAATATCCAGATTATTTTATGTCATGTGATTATCTTTTAACCAATAGAATTGATTCTTTATTATGTGAGGTATAATAATATATTTTTAAGTATGATGAACCTATGGATGTTGATCAACCCAGTATAGTGAAGTCGAAAACAAACAGACGAGAACGTCGATTCGCATCTCCATCTGTGGCGGACACTAAAGGTATTTTGCATTACTTTTATAGGATTTGTTTTGATAAAAAAAAATTTAACAAATTTTCAGTGTGTTCACATCAACAGTGTTAGGACGTACTACTCCAATAACACCAATTGGTATGTTGTACATTTATATATATAAGTAATATTATTATGTTGAAGAAGTAATGATATTTCAAAATAGCTGAGTATTTTATTGTCCAGGTAAATAAAAACGTAGACATCTAATTTAGTGCACATGAGGCACAAGTAAACCAAATTCCCTAAACAGACAAAAGAGATGACTTTAATTTTCTCATTGTGAACTTTCCAATCATATGTAGCAACATTCCAGGAGCACCTGCATATATGCAGGTGCTCCTGGAATGTTGCTACAAAAATCCAGGCTCTGGAAATATACATGCCATATATATGGCATGTATATTTCCAGGGCCTGGATTTTTTTATATAGAAAATCGCTGCTAGCGAGGTAGCTACATAACCATGGGTTCCTAGTTGTTAGTTAAATTATCACGTCAAAAGTTATATGCTTTAAGCATCATGAATCGGTACAGAAAATATCTGTCACAGATGACCACAGATGTGTTCACAATCCCGTTCGTCATAGTTACAATACCTCCTCCTTTCATCCTTCATTCCTTATCAACGGATGCTTATAACGATGTGTGCTACTAATGGAGCAGGAACTGTTTACCCTTCCGGAGCACCTGAGTTCACTGACGGTTTTTAGTTTAGTGTTATATGGACCATTGATTGTCTCTTGTCCTTTTTATTTTGATCTTTGTTTTTTGTACTGGTAAAATTGGCATCAAGGATCAATCAATCAATAAATTAATGGCTTCTGATTATACCTTTGCCATCAATAAACTTCTCTTAAATTGGAAGCTACTGTGGTAGACCAAATTTCTTTTTGGATTTATCCAAAGAAACGACTTGGCAAGGGTTTAATGTAATCAAATACAAAAATAGATAACATCAGTACACCCATCAATTTCTCAATAGTAACAAATTCAGTCTTTTTATACCATGTTATATTATATGTATATTGTATTTACAGAACGTAAAACTAATGAAGTGAAAAGGAAAGTAACATATGACAGAACATTTTTGTTGAAATTAAGGAAATCAATGTTTTGTAAAAGAAAACCTGATATTTCTCACATTCCAGAGATTACGGTTGATGCTGAGGTAAGTATTATTTGTTAAATTATGTCTAAAAATAGTACGGCGGGTGCAACATGTTGAGCAGGAAATGCTTACCCTTCCGGAGTACCTGAGTTCATCCCGAATTTTAGTGGGGTTTATATGCATGTTTCTCGATCTTAAATTTTCTATGCCATGTTTTATAGATCATTGTTTGCTCTTTTGTCATGTTTCTAAGACCATCTGTCCCTCGATTTACAGCTTCTGATTACCCCTGTGTTATCTTCAAACTTTTTATCGTGTATTTGTATGGAGATACTCAAGGACTAATCAGAAGCCATAAGTCGAAGGACAGATAATGCAATGAAAAAGGACTAAAAGACAAACAACAAAACACTACACAGAATAAAACTAAAGATTGAGCAACAGAAATCCCACTAAAAATCAGGAGTGAACTATGCTGAAAAATATTATTAAAAAAGTCATTCGATCTGGGAATGGTATCCATATTCTGAGACCATCATGGCTGGGGTCGTATGGTAGCATATATATATATATAGGTATGTTAACATTTACCAATGCAAATCTGTTCCTATCACCATTAATGTTGCCAGATATATTCTTATGTATAACGAGGTGTACCTGATACAACTTTATGTGATATATACAATGAAATTAAAAAAATACCACACTGTCGGAACATGGTATTGGCAGTTGAAAGCTGGTTACATCAACTCATTTTTATATGTATTAATGTTTTTCCTAGCATGATATTTTCTATTTTAAATAATGGATCATTTAAGTGTATTATTGTCAACAAAACAGACCATTTAGTTGAAACAGAATCCTGCATCATGACAAGTATATTATTTTTTTCTTTATAGATCTATGACTCTGAAGTTAAAGCTACACCCCTGTCATACACAGCAGGATATATCAGAGCAATAAAAGATGAAGGCAGTCCTAAGGTGAAATATTATTGAAAAAAAAAGAATATTCTTCAACTTTATCCAGCATCATATTAGGGAGAGGAGACATCTAATGGTTATAAAAAGAAATTGAAAATACCAAAGGGGTAATCAGAATCGTAAATTGAAGGACAGGCAACACAATGGCCAAAAGACAAATGGCATAAAGACAAACAAAGATCTACAAAACACTACACAGAAAACAAAAGATCAAGTAGCAGGAACCCCACTAAAAACCGGGGTGAACTCGGGTGCTCCGGAAGTGTAGCAGTTCCTGCTCCACTAATGACGCCAGTCATGGTACTCTAGTTACAAAGCCGCTGATAAGTCATGAGTGAAGAAAGGACTGGGAAGTGCTTACGACAAGTGGAACATATCTGTGGTCATTTGTGACACAGATATTCCGTAACGGTCAACCAAGTCATAGTGACGACTAAAACGTTTGAAGTGATAACTTAACCAATAGGAATCTATTGTTCAGTATGCGTACCTTCCTTGTTAGCAGCAACCCTCTATAAAAAAAATCCTGATAGGAACCACAAGCTCTGGAATATTGGATCAATTTAGAGATATATACTCCATATGCAGGTGCTGTTGGAATGTTGCTGCATATAGATGGAAGGTTCACAATGTGAAAATTGAAATCATTTCTTTAGTCATAAAGTTTCGTTCTTAACCGGCAAACACTGGCAATTTCAAAGTGTAGGTCAAGGGATGAAGCAGACTTAGTTATTTTAAACTCAATGTGATAGATGTGATCAACAAAATCACCAAACATAGAATTATATAGTGAGAAAACATCATTTATATGACGTAGCGTGAAATTAAAGAATTGGCTAGCTTCCTTTCATTTTTCTTGAGAAATCATTATATGAAGTCTGCCTCGTACAAATAAAGGAACAATTCGATGAGAACAGGAGCACAGTGTGTACTTGTAGGTTATGCCAACTGGCTGTTGAAAAACATGTTCACCAAACATAGTGAATTTGTTGTCAAAGTTGTCAATCAAAAACTCGAGCAGTTTGATGAAAAGAGAACTTTTTTCTTTTTTTTTTCTTTTTTTGTTACTAAGTAATTAATTTTTACTTGGACATTCCGAGGTTATATGGATTAATTATTTTGGGTGTCACACATACAATGTTTTGACTTGAGGCATTTTTGTGTTTGCACGTAATGATTCATATTGTACATTGTTAGTATTCTTTTTTATACCACTGTAAAGGTAACCAAGAAAAACAATCAACGCAGAGGAGTCTCGCCAAAACCAATGCAGAAAAGATTGCCAGCACCAGATGAAGCTGGTCTTTGTGTTGACAATGGCCAGAATAGTATGAGTACTGAGGTATATATTACAATAAACAAAATGAATATATCATAATTTTTTGTCTTAATCTTGCTTAAACACCAAATTGCTGCGATTTTCAATGTTGTCTTCAGATATCAAAAGGCTATTAAATCAGAAGTCGTAAATCGAAGAAGGACCATGAAATGACCAAAAGGACAAACAACGGTCTACAAAACATTGCACGCAAAAACTAAAGATTGAGTAACACAAATCCCACCAACAACCTGAGGTGAATTCATGAACAGTTGTCTTTAATTTACTCAACAAATTCCTGATATTTCCAGTATTATCTCTATAGTATTAATGTCTTATTTACTAATATCTCAACAAACGTACGTGTCATTTTTTTCTTATATATCTAATCATTTTTACTTATTATTCAATGTACATATATGATTTTTTTTTGGGCCATCTTGGTCATGATTGTATGGTAGTTGGATTTGCAGCTACCTGTGTAATCAGTGCCTATCACCACTAAAGTTGTGAGTTCGTACCCTGTTCATGGTGAGGTGTACCTGATACAACATTATGTAATAAAGTTTGTAAGTGACGTGTGACAGATCGGTCATTTTCTCCCGATACTACGGTTTCCTCCACCAACAAAACTGATCGCAATGATATGACTGGAATATTGTTGAAAGTGGCATTAAACACCATAAGCCAGGCCAAGCCAAGACTGAATGTTTTTAGCTACATGTATGTGATCCCTCCCAATTCTCCATAATATATAAAGTGTATTTAGTTGACATTCAGTAAGACAAACTAAGAAACACTATCAACCAAGCTTGGAATATGCAGTGATAAATTTAAGCACAAAATTAAGAAAATGTCGAGAATTGTAAGAACGTCTAGACATTCTCATGTAGTTTCAGAACATTAATTACTTTTTATCTACATGATATATTTTATGAAATGACATGCACTGTCTTAATAGATTTTTCAACAACAAAAGAAACTTTGAAAATCGTCAAGAAAAAGAATCTGACGCTAGTATTCTTATCTAAATAGGTTATACTTATTGGCATTTATGTTTCATTCAGATGGTTTGGTTTGTGGTGTTTAACGCCACTTTCAACAATATTTCAGTTATATCAGTTGTATTGGTGGAGGAAACTGGAGTACCCGGAAAAAACCACTGACCTGCTGCAAGTAACTAACAAACTTTATCACATAATGTTGTATCGAGTACACCTCGCCATGAATGGGGTTCGAACTCACAACTTTAGTGATGATAGGCACTTATTGCACATTAAGTTTTAAATCCAACTACCACACGATCACGACAGCCCCTCATATAGAAGGATGTCCAATTCAATAAAAATCAAAATATAAACCTGCACACTGCTTACATCATATATGTTGTTTTCGTTGCAGGAATTAATGCGTAAGGCGATTGGGGCAATTAATATGTTAAAGAATGGAATTGAACCATCGACAGTGCTCAACATTTTTTTAACCCTACAAATAAATACAGAGGATGGTCTGACTCGTATTGTTAACTTGGTTGTTGATACTGTAAGTAACATGGTACAGATATTACAGAGCTGTCAAGGGTTTTTGATGTCTCAGAGTGAGAGGATGAGGTCTGGGGGGCAAAGTCTACCAGAAGCTGAAGACAGTCTTGTGATTCTGAAGAATTCGTTAGAACAAAATTGACTAAATTTGCGTTGCTTAGAAATATAATATTATTACTGGTATACTTGTCTTCTGAGCATCGTGATGTCTACAATGTTCATGTAGACCCTTTAATAAAGACATGTTCCATTATTAGAGCAAGACCAACTGGCCCTTTTGCAACATTTGTTCCCATGCTCTCTTTGTGATGTCAAAGCTTTTATTCTTTCGTTGTATTTAACATTGCTTATTAAGCTCAACCTTAGATAATTGCATGTACTCCTCCTCTTTATAAAGTTTTTGATATTTGACATATTGT
Organism: Gigantidas platifrons; assembly: GCA_002080005.1. NCBI lineage: Eukaryota > Metazoa > Mollusca > Bivalvia > Mytilida > Modiolidae > Gigantidas > Gigantidas platifrons. The sequence goes on along the minus strand of MJUT01028607.1, from coordinate 684,514 downwards.
TTTTGTCCTAGATTTTAAATGGGAATTCCTAAAAACTTACCATGTTTACTTGTTGCCATATGAAGATTTGCTTATCCTTGCATTTGATCACACAATTTTTTTTATCATCGAGTTATTGCCCTTTGTCACATAGAGTTACCATTTTTCATTATCGAGTTACAAATTCATTGCTCCTTTTTCATTTTTTAAATATTTCATCCCAAAATTTGTACACACTAATCATCCTACAGTAATAAATAAACGTTGGAGAATACCAAAGGGACAATCAAAAAATGACAATGGAGAGAAACTGGCAACACAGGGTACACAAGATGAAGAAAAACAAAACAAAAACACGACACAATATGTGTTGGACACCACTCTACGCAAACAAACAAATAACACAGAACACACAACAGGACTATAATTTTTTTTTAAAAACATGAGCAACAGGGACACCACCTAAAAACCGTGGATGAAAGTGATGTACAGAAATACAACATGATATAGGAACAGATTGATCTCTTTAACCGACTCAGTGGTGTAATGATTTGCCTGTATACTTGTGAATTCGATCCCCGATGGAGTCCAACCAAGGACATTATAATTGGTAGTTACAGCTTAAGTGTGCAGCATATCAAAAAAATGTGTCCGGGTGGAGCAACATATTAGTTGTTGTTTCAGCGGAGTAATTAGCACTATGAAAATCCAACTCACAATGTTGGTCTAGTATACAACCGACATCAGCATCATTTCATCAAAATGTTTCTTTTTATCATCATAAGATTTTGCAGAAAAGTGCTTCATTGGCATTTAAACAACATTAAGGGAACCACCATTTAACTTGAAAAGGGAGGTTTATGTTTTTTTCCTAAAAAAAATATTCTGATTCCCCATGTTGCTGAAAAAACTATTCTGATTTTGGTGGCAGAAAAAATAAATATTCTAACTCTCGTGTTGTCCAAAAAAACAATTCTGAACGAAAAAAAAACCATAACCCCCCCCCCTGGAAGTTAAATGGTCGGTCCCTAACCTACTCTCTACAAGAGGAAATGGTTGATTCAGACCTTGGTGACCGACAACCAACGCCATCCCATCAACGACAGGTTCGTTGTAAACGAAAAAGTAGAAGGTAGTCAGACGTAAAAACTCAATAACTAACCAACTCAATGCTTGATTAAAACTATTATCATTTCAGGCAATCGATAAACCTGAGTTAACATCTACTTGTGCAAGTATTTGTAGAAAGTTATCATCTGTAAGTATAGTATTATGTAAAGATTAAGGCAATCAATGGATCGATACCTCTTCAGATGGACTATTAGTTACCAAGGGTATCATCTGCACAATAGTCAGTACTTTGGCACTGAATTGTTTTTATTAGATATTATTTGTTATCCAAATTTAGTTCTTAACAGTGTAATTATTATCAAAGCTAAGGTTCTCCTCTCTCTCAGTCATAGGAAACCATAGCTAATATTTGTTATCCTGTTTAGGTCCTTGTGATTTATTGCTCCCAAACTCTTTCAAATTATTTGGCTTTCCATTTTTTTTTATTTTGAGCATACCTGATGAAGGTTATTCCAGAAACATTCACACTAAACTTGAAGGGGGTCGTCGTGGCCATGATCATATGGTAATTGGATTTACAGCTACCTATGCTTATCACCATTGATGTTGTGAGTTCGAATCTTGATCAGGACGATGTGTACAACATTATGTGATAAAGTTTGTCAGTGACGTGTGACATTCGGTGGTTTTCTACGGGTCCTCCGGTTTCCTCCACCAATAAAACTGACCACCACGAAATAACTGAATTATTGTTTAAAGTGGCATTAAACACAAACAGACAAACAAGCAAACACTAAATTTGATATCTACGTTTTTATTAAACCGTGATGATCCACAATTCCACCAATATCATCAAAACAACAATCTACTCATACCTCAAAACATTGAACATAGAACAATCCACATAGCGATAGAAATCCTGGCTTGGGAAATGCACAAAACATTTGTGGCTTTTATTATGTCGAATTAAAATTCGAATTACTATAAATGAGTATTTGAATTATGTGGAGTCTATAAAGCTTGTTACTGCAGTATTTAATGACACAACAGAGTTTGAGAAAACCAGCTCAGAATGTTCTCTAGATGGTTAATGCCAATTTCAAAAATATTTCGGTTATATAATAGCATTCAATTTTATTGGTGGAGGAAACCAAACCATTCGAAGAAATTCACCAACCAGGTCACTGGCAAACTTTGTATTGAGTACATCTCCCCATGTGTGGAAATCACACTCTCAGTATATGAGTTTCGCAATAGCCATTCTGAACCCCATTTGAGCTCATTTGTAAACTCTCCAGAAGTTAAAATCTGGTAATACAAATATTCGGAAAGCATACAGAATTTTCACTGGAGTCTTTATTTCTGAATTGGTGATATATATGCACTGCTTACATAGATAAATGTATATCCAACTACGATGCAATCGCAGCCGCAGATATAAATATAATTACTAGAAGTACTATATATGTATGTCAATAGACAGGAATTAAATGCTAACCTTGTACACTAGTATTGCAGGTGTTGGTCATTTCATTTCTGTCATAACCCTCTTTCCCCAAATGAATAAAAGTCATACCATTATGAGTGCATCAAAAAGACCAAACCCTTCATTATTTCCAAGCCACAAAATTTCCATAATATGGTAAACCTTATAAGATGTTTAAACTTGTCATATACAGATGTGGGTATATTGACTCATAAAAATAAATGAATGAATTAATATTACAAATACCGTCATCATGATGTCAACATTTCAAGATTTTGATTGATTTTTTGGGTTTTAACACCACTTTCAGCAATATATCGGCTATATCATGGCGACTAGTTTTAGTGTTGGAAGAAAACGGAGTACCTGGAGAGAACCACCGACCATGGGCAAGAAGCTGGTAAACTTTATCACTTGCGGCTGCGAGTCGAGTGTACCCTTTTTTGTAATTTACAAAGCCAGGCGCGAACTCACACTGTATTGGTAACAGGCTTATATAATCCAACTCCCTAACTCATTGAGCCACCCGGGCCCTCTAGATTTCAAGATATTATGTAAAATGTTAATTATAAATATTAAAATTGTATCTTATTTCGTTTAAATTAGATCAATTAGATGTAATTTTTCCATAATATGATTCTTATTGACTCATTTAATTGCAGGAAAAGGTTCCGTCCAGAAATAATCCTGAAAAAATAATGTCATTTTCCATGGCCTACAGACAGAAATGTGAAAAAATAATTGACCTTGGAATTTTTAGTCAAACATCAGAAGTAAGTAAAATTTCGGGTTATGGCGTTTAACGCCACTTTCAACAATATTTCAGTTATATTGTGACAATCAGTTTTATTGATGGAGGAAACCGGAGGAATCAGAGAAAACTGCCGACCTGCCGCAAGTCAATGACAAACTTTATCACATAATGTTGTACACCTCGCCCTGAGCGGAATGTCGAACCCACATCAGTGGTGATGGGCACCGATTACATAGGTAGTTGTAAATCCAATGACCATGCGATAACGGTCACGACGGCCCCTACAAACAACTGGAGGTAAACACGAATTGAACATTATTTTATGCGGAAATTGTAACATTTATTAGATGAAGTAAAAACTGTTTTTGGCTTGCTAAATTAATAAAACGAAAAACTATAAAAGTTTTATTAGTTTAATTTATTGTAAAATCCATCATTTTAACAGTACTTAAACAAGATTGTTTCATTCATATTTCAGTCACATCAAAGAAGACTAGAAGAGATTACAAGGTACAGTTTCAGTAATTCTCCGGTGTGACATTGTAAAGCAAAATTATGTCCTGTGAAATGATGTCCCCCAGGACAATATTTCATGATTATATTGTCATGGAATTTTGTCTTATCTATGATATTTTGTCCTTTATCTGGACAGTATAATATCTTAGAGACCAATATATCATAGTGAAACTGTGTCTTAACAAAGGGAGATAATTTTAATTCTAATTCAAAACTTGGACATTGTTTGTTAATATATTTCAAATTGAATCAAATATAGTGTAATAAATATCATTTCTATGACAAAGAAATCTCTTATATTTTGAAATAAAGTATAGTATAAATATGTGAAGCATAAAACTATCATATATCTAGTTGATGTCGTACATTATTTCACAGTTAAATAATGTCCAGTAAGAATGGACAATATCTCATGAGGGAGGACACAATTTCATTATGAAATAATGTCCAGGACACTATTTCATATGATATTTTGTCTGGAGGACACTATTTTATTTTACAACATCACATTCTGTGGTTAATTAACCTATCAATGATAAACATTTGTGATAAGAAGAAAATGTTAAGAGTTGAAATCAAACATAATCCTCTGGATTCTACATAGACTTCAGTATAAATTAATCATATTGATTGATTGGTGTTTAACGCCATCTTTAGCAATATTTCAGCTATAATCTTATGACATCTAATCGACAGAATTTGCATATAGTAATTAAATTCTACTAAATCAGATCTTTATTTTGATTTTAATTTAGTACTGTTTGACTACTATTTTACCTATTTTGTTCCAGTATTGTTATAAATGCTGTTATAGTGACAACCAGAACCTTTGAACCGTAATGGAAGTGAGAGGTTAGCGCAGTAAAATCTGATTCAATCCACCATTTCTTTAGAAATGCCTGTACCAAGTCAGGGCCATTGTGGTTTCCCAGTTTCCCGGTTGTTGACTGATTTTGTCTGTTTATTGATTTATGAGTTTTTACTTTCCCTTTGGAAGATTGCTCTGTGTTCGGTAATTTTGTTATTACCCTTATTTCTTCAAATTATATGCGACAGGTTTATGTTATTTTATGAAAATTTAATTCAAATTTGATCGATTTCTGTAATTATTTTTTTTAACTTCTTATTTAGATGTTATATTACGTTTTCATGTTTATGTCTTTTGTTTGATGGACTATTTGTTGTTCTAGGTTCACTGGAAGCATTGCTCGTTTGATACTGATTAAGGCCATGGACATCCATCTCATTCTTATTAAGTTATATACAGCAGAATCAGAAAAGTCTCTAGAATGTTTTTGTATATTGCTTATAGATGTATGGGAAAGAATGGCAAAATGTACATCAGAGGTATGTATCCCAGCTGTTCATGATAAATAAACGTTAGAGAAAACCGAAGGGGCAATTAAGATTAGACAATCTAGAGACACTGGCAACACTGGGCATACAAGACACAGGACGCAGACAAACAAAACACAAAAACGCAAACCAGCACAGAAAATTAAAAAGATGAGCAACATGGACCCCACCAACAATTGGGGGCGAATCCACATGCTCACGAAGGGTAAGCAGTTCATGCTTCTTATAAGACACCCGCTATGTGAATCATATATAGTTATATCCGGTAAAGTTCTTGTTAGAGGAAAGAAAAAATCTACGTAAAAAAGGAAAAGATCCATTGTCATATATAAAGAGACTTTCCAACAATTTTGTGAGTTCGAATCCCGCTCAGGCGATTTGTACTCCATACAGCATTATGTGATAAAGTTTGTCAGTGACTTGTGGCAGGTCGGTGGTTTTCTCCGAGTACTCTGGTTTTCTCCATCAGTAAAACTGACCGCCATGAAATAATTGAATATTGTTGAAAGTGGAGTTAAACACCACCAACCAAACAAAACTGTTCATGTTACATAAGCGTAACTAAAAACCGAAGAGACAATCCAGAGATCATGGCAACATTGGGCACAAGACACAGAAGCAGACAAACAAAATGCAAAAAACACAACACAGCACAGAAAACTAAAAAGATTAGGACACAGCCTCCACCAAAAACAGGGAATAAACCCACATGCTCATGAAGGGTACACAGTTCCTTCTTCTTATCAAACTCTGGACAGTTTTCGCTACCAAATATGACTCTTCCGCTGGATACAATGACTAGTGGAGAGTAGTGTGCGGATCGGAGTTTGGCTTCTTACAAGACACCTGCCATGTTAATCATATATATAGGCAAATCCGGTAAAAGTCTTGTCTGTGTTTAGAGGAATGAACAAAATCTACGTAAAAAGGAAAAGATCCATTGTCATTTGAGAAATGGATATTTCGTAACGGTCAACATCATAGGTAAATGTGACAGATAAATAAAGAGATTTTCCATCACTAACATAATTTAGGGGGCGTCGTGATCGTATGGTAGTTGGTTTTCTAACACTAGTAAAACTGGCCGCCACGAAATAACTGAAATCTTGTTGAAAGTGGCATTAAACACCATAATTCTAATATGCATTTGATATGTAGAATGCTAACGTTTTTGCACTTGTATTAATTATGTATTGGAAAATTATTTTATCATGCAATCGTTCTATTTGAGCAATCAAATAGCAATGACTATATACCTGTTTTGTGATTTACAGTCACTAACTGTATAATGCCTCCTAGTCACCATACATGTATATGTAGAGCGGAAGCCACTAGACATGTACTGGCATAGTGGGAACCCCAAAACGGGCACCATTAACATTTGTTTTGGAATGGCATGAATGTCATCTTATATAATGTTGGGGGTTTTTTTTCATGTTTTTTTCTGACAGTTTTATCTTGATTGACATTGTACTGCAGGATAAACACTATTTCTTGTTCTATTTGAGCAAGTAAATTGCATTGACTGGATAAATTTTTGTTATATACTCTCACTGACCAAAATATAGCTTTTCTGGTACCCCTTCCATATATTACCTGTTGAGCTTTGGGAACCTCATTGTAAACCCAACTCACTTCCTGTTGACAAAAAATATCAAAAGGGTAATCAAAGGAATATTATACCCCCACTCGTAGAGAGGGGGCTATATTGCAATCACCTTGTCCGTCCATCCGTTCACACTTTCGTAACAGATATCTCAGCTTCTACTGGAAGAAATTATTTTATATTTGGTATATGGCTTTGGCACATGGTGACTTGTACCGTGTCTCCCCTTTCCAGGTTTACCGCACATCTACTTCCTGTTTACAGTGTGACTTACAAATGAACGAGTGGGGGTATTCTTAGCACGATGTAGCGTGCAACATCTTGTTATGATTATAATTATTATTTAATTCAAAGTAAACATCAATGGATTAATGTGATTTTTCTACAGGATAAACACAATATAAAATCCAGTGTCTTAAAATATAATGTTCACGTGTAATCGGCACAAAACTGGGGAAATGCTTAGTGACCCTCGCGTTTATCCCAGTTTTTTAAGCCTCATACACATAAACTTTATATTTTATGACACAACACTAATATTGTCTATATACATACATTGCTTCAGCAGGAATAGTCAGGCCTCGCATTTCTACCTGTTCTTGAGCCTTGTACAAGTAATGCAATATATAAATTGTCTATATTATCTATCTATTTATGAATAAATGTATGGAAAGTTTGTAAAAGAAACATGGGCCTGTATCCTGATCTGGTATTGGGTGTAGCACGAACTACGCAATTATTCATAACAGTATATACTCAGAAACGACATGTCAAAATATTGTACATGGACCAATCGGAATAAATTCATAGATTAATACGCTACGCTACGCTCTATTAACACCTACCTTTCATCCATTTGAATAAAAGTTAGAGAACACCGAAGGTGCAATAAAAAAAAATGGACAATCCAGAGAAACTGACAACATTGGGTATACAAGACACAGGAGGTAGACAAGAAAAACAAAAAACACACACTACTATACTCAAACAAACACAAATGACGTAAATAAGACACGAGTCCTCCTACAAATAACTCTACTTTAGCATTCTCTCTGGTTTTTATACCTTTATTACACGTAACTGAAGCCGGTGGCAATATTTTGCCTTGACATTCACATTGGTTAAATAGGTTCATGAATGGTTAAATTGAGTTATGTCATATCATCATCAATGTCATGTAAGCTATTAAACAGATTATTTAATCAGATTAGCCTTCGCACAAGTGGAAATTTTATGATTATTGACAAAGATTTTATTTTGTAGAACTTTATGGACAAGTATGAAGAAATCATTAACGAGACGATTCAAAATGTAGATATAACAGATTCATTGAGATCAAAGATGCTTCAGCTGCAAGACAAACTTAGGAAGACAAAACATGTTCACTGACTAATTTGATAAAGCTCTATTCATATAATAATATTGGTAAAACAAGAAAAACATAACATTTTCACTGACCAAAATCATTTAACTGTACAATAAAAAAAGGTCTGAAGATACCATGTATGCTTTAGGTGTATCAGTTTTTTTCTACGATTTTTCTATCTGATTTTGGTATTGTTCTGACATCGAGGTATTTTTTTTGGGGGGATCATTATATCAGCACCTGCTTATGGAGTATATATATATATATATCTCAGTTGATCTGATATTTCAGAGCTTGTTATTGCCATCATGATTTCCTTGATAAAGGGTTACTGTTAACAAGGAAGCTATTGAATCAAGGGTTTCTAGTGGTTAAGTTGAAGTCATCACGTAGAAAGTTTTATGGTCACCACCATGACTTGGTTAACTGTTACGGAACAACTGTGTCACAAATGACCACGGATATGTTGTTTGCTGTAATCACAATCCTATCTTTTCCTCATCCATGACTTATCACTGTATGTATAACAGGACTGGTGCCATGTGTGGAGCAGGAATTGCACATTCCTCCAGTACACCTGAGTTCACAACCGGTTTTAGTTAACATCGGTTATTAGTGCACGATCTTGAGTTTGTTGTGTAGTGCTTTGTAGATCATTGTTTGTCCTTCTTCTTTTGGCCATTGAATTGTCTGTCCTTAAATTTACGTCTTCTGGTTTATCCTTTGGTATCTTCAGACTTTCTTGAGAAAGTCTTTTTAAGTGTATACTAACTGTACATAAATTTTGTTTTACATAAGTAAATTAAATGATTAACACATTAATGTTGTGCTTCATGAATTATCATGATTTTTTTTGTCAATACATGTATTTATTATACCCCCCGCAAACAAAGTTTGGGGGGTATATAGGAATCACCCTGTCCGCCCGTCCGTCCATCTGTCCGTCCTTCCGTCCATGTACCTTGTAAGCGCAACTCCTCCTAAACGGCTGATTGGATTTTTATGAAACTTTACATACTTGTAGTACACTACCTGCAGATGTGCATGAAGGAATATGGTTGCTGTCCAAAATTTATGAGGGGAGATAATTCAACTTATACTGTCCGTCCGTCCATGTACCTTGTAAGCGCAACTCCTCCTAAACGGCTTATTGGATTTTTATGAAACTTTACACACTTGTAGTACACTACCTGCAGATGTGCATGAAGGAATATGGTTGCTGTCCAAAATTTAAAAGGGGAGATAATTCAACTTATACTTTCACGAAAAGGGGAGGGGCACATGTACCTTGTAAGTGCAACTCCTCCCAAACGGCTTATTGGATTTTTATGAAATTTTCACACTTGTAGTACACTACCTGCAGATGTGTATGAAGGAATATGGTTGCTGTCCAAAATTTAAAAGGGGAGATAATTCAACTTAAACTTTCACGAAAAGGGGGAGAGGTATGTACCTTGTAAGTGCAACTCCTACTAAGCTGCAAGCGGGGGGTATCACTCAGTGAGTTCACTCACAGTTCTAGTTTTATTAGAATTGTGACTAGTTTTAATTTTAATCAACCTTTTTAAAACAGTTATTGCTATTAAAATAGAAAAGTGCTCTTGAATTAATTTTCTAAATTAAATAAGATTCCTAAAGAAGTTAATAAAGCTACTCTCTGACTCTCTGTGGATATTGAATGTATTATAACAATTTATTGTAGTGAAATACAAACATATATACCTATCTGAAATGTATTGTAATACAAACTAATATTATCTAAATCTATGAATAATTCATTATCTGAATCCCCTGGTTCATTTGATGATTAACAAAACAGGGAAGAACCTAATTGGGATTGTTGTACCAATTAGGGGTATTATAACAACAAAGTGCCATAATAAACTTATTTGTTAAAAAAAAACAGTTATTGATTTTACAATTTTTTTTAATTTTTTACCAATAATGTATTAGAATTTTATATTTGTATGTTACATTTTTTTTTTTTTTGGCTTATTGTTAATACTGTAATTTGTTTTACAACATTGTTATATTGCTTGCCAGTTTTATTACAATGCTATGTAATAATTAAATGCTTATTGTTAATACTGTAATTTGTTTTACAATATTGTTATATTGCTTGCCTGTTTTATTACAATGCTATGTAATAATTGAAGTTTGTTTTTGCCCGCAAAAACGGATGTCTCCCCCCGTCCCACAAACTGTAGTCAAAGGTAAAAAATCTATTTAGGCAACAAATAAAATTAAGCTTCAATGAATAACAAAAAAAACTGTGTTTAAACTACATATGGTGTCCTTACTACCTACCAAGTTTCATGAAATTCTGTTCAGTAGTTTCAGAGGAGTTGCATTGACAAGCTGCTTCAGAAGTATATTTCGGGAAATTTTTAAGTTCAAAGGGGCATAACTCTAACAAAATTTTGGGGATCAAAATTTCCTGGTAACATGCACAACTACATATGGTGTCCTTACTACCTACCAAGTTTCATGAAATTCTGTTCAGTAGTTTCAGAGGAGTTGCGGACAGACGGACAGGACAAAAACAATATGTCTCCCCACCAAAGTGGGGGGGGGGGGGAGACATAATTAAAAAAATGATAAATCAATAAAATCATAGATTGAGAGCACAGGATGCATTTCTGGATTTAAATCTATCAGTACGTTCAAAGTCAAAAGATTGGGAAGCCATATAATTTAAAAGTCTTTGGGAGCAAGAAAACTAAAGAGTCTAAACAGTATAGACAAAATCTGCTACGGTCACCTATAGATGCCTCAGGGATATCTTTAGACAACATCTGCTACAGTCACCTATAGATGCCTCAGGGATATCTTTAGACAAAATCTGCTAGTCACCTATAGATGCCTCAGGGATATCTTTAGACAAAATCTGCTACGGACACCTATAGATGCCTCAGGGATATCTTTAGACAAAATCTGCTACGGACACCTATAGATGCCTCAGGGATATC
>MJUT01028607.1:639706-651739 GCA_002080005.1 Gigantidas platifrons | reverse complement strand
TGAGGTGAATATAACGTTTTATCAAAGAACATTTCTAGGGACGTCAGCCAATCAGAAAAGACATTATCTGAAGTCATATAATAATATATAATAATTCTGCGGACACACTGAATTATTATTCAATTTTTTCACGTTGGTCCAGTCTAGATGGGAAATATTTAAAAGAATTAAAAACCATATATTATTAAGAAAGTTTATACATCAATGTATACTTTACATAACAATCTACAGTATTAAATAATTTGGTAAATGCAAAATTAGTACAGAAGAATGGCATGGTTAAGTGACATAGCCTAAGGCAGTCACTTTTCTATATAGATTATCCTTTCAACGTCAAGGTTTAGATTTCTAATTTTATTTTGAACATTTTTAAATTTAAAATATTTTGACGGTCAGTCACGGAAGTATTTAGAATAGCCTTGTAAAGTACACATCATAAACATCCTACCTTTCTGTGGTGACCTGTGGACATCTATAAAACTGGAATGTAAAGAAAACTGTTCCTCCATGTTTACCTTTGTCTGGTATATCACTACCATATCTGAAACACGAAACATGATGTCACTTTAAATAAACGATAATTCATTAGAAGAAAGCTTAAACAGTGATGGTCAAAAATTCCACCAATATCAACAAAACGAACAATAACCTCTCATCTAAACTCATTGAACTTAATTTATAATAGGGGTTATGGGCATTTTACATCAACTTTCAACAATATTTCAGTTATATCGTGGCAGTTACCATGAAAGCCTTTCAGCTTATTTTAAATGGGGTCCTTTACAAATAATAGCTTAAGTAGGTATTCTTTATCAGTAGCCATTTATGGTAATTTTGAATTCGTAAGAAAGGATATGGATGTAAATGAACATGAGAGACTATTAAACATTACATTCATTGACCCTGCTTCTGCACTTTCCTTATTTATGTTGTCATAGTTTCTATGTAAACATAGTTATTAGTAGTCTTTTATGAATTGAAAGGAATCTCTATTTCTCTTCTATTGTTTGTTTAAACCTAATTGGCAACCATATATTAAGTTAGCAAACAGCCCGGAGAGTTAGCATCTCATTACCTGGTTTAACCCCACCACATTTTTATGCCTGTTCTAAGCCTAGATCTTGATTAAATATCAGCTTCTGTTATTGTTTTATTAGTTTCATAGAGCTACAGGTAGATAATTACTTCAAAAGATGCACTTAATAAGGGCAAGTGTTGTAAAATCATTAAAAGGTTGAGGTCACAGTAAGGGTCAAAGGTTATATCTTAAATATTTATAGAAGGTTGAGGTCACAATCAGGGTCAAAGGTAATATCTTAAATATTTATAGACATATCTGTTTCCTACCATTGTACAATCTGTTCTGAATATGAAACATCATTACATTAATAAGCACGTCTTATAAATATAAATGTACATTGTCTTGGTTTCTGCACTTACAAAATTGTTAAATATAATAGTTTTTTTTAATTCTCTTTAACAATGTGTAGTTCATGTAGTATATTGAAAAGCAAAATAATATACATGTACAGGAATCTTACTGAGTAAATATCACTCTTACAAATAGGAATGAAATTTTTTTCTTAGAGTTCCCTGTAATGTTACTTACTAAGAAAATGCTAAGAACTGGAAAAGAACTTCGCTACGGTCCCTGTAACGGTACTTATTAAGAAAATGCTAAGCACTTGAAAAGAGCTTCGCTTCGTTCCCTGTAATTATACTTACTTAGAGAATGCTAAGAACTGGAAGACAATTTCATTACACTGTAAAGAATCTTGTTCTTCTTTGACCAAGTCTATCAGTACAGGAACATTAGGATCTATAACCTCAGGTGGCTCACTGTTACGATCCAATACTGGTGGGAACCCAGCTGTATATAGCCTAGCATAAGCAGCTCTAGACAAACCCTGGGATCTGAAAAGTTCAAAGGTCACAATTGTCAATGTTCAATATACTATACGTATGTTGCGGAGGGACATCAAATATAGATTGTGCATGACTTGGAAAGTATTGGAAAAAGAAAGAAAGGCATAGTTTACCAATTTTGTTCCAATGATAATTATCAAATACATGTACTGCACTTTATTAAACAATCCTTTAAACAATGAAAATATTATGTCAAAATGGATTACTTTCATGATACATTAATTAACTTGTTCAACAGAAAACCATGGGTATTAATGACATCATACAATAGTATTTGAAAAAAAGAAAACACATTTTATTCATACCCTTTATTTGTGCAATACAAGAGCTGATTGCAGGATAAACAATAGTCATGTATTATAGTAGAACATACTAGTATCATATCTTCAAAAAATGAAATCTCCCCGTTGGCATCCAATCCAAGGACCTCTCACACTGTAAGCCATAGCACTACAAACTGAGCTACATGAGAATCTGATATCTCCCCTAGGGTAGTTAGTCCCAGAGTTAGTGGAGGATGGTTATGAACCATTAGGAACATACACGTTACATATGCATAATGTTAATGAGTGAGTGAGTGATTGTTGTTTAATGCCAATTCAGCAATTTTTCAGCTATATCATGGCGAGAACAAATTAATTATCAATGAGATGATGATGAGGTCCGCTTTGTTCTAGACCAACTCCACGATCTACCGCACTTGAGACGAACATGCTAACCATTACGCCACCGATGCGGTTAATAATGTTAATGTGAATACTGATTAAAAACATGAAGTTTACAGTACTTACCTATCTGGTTGAGGAAGCTGCATCATAATAGGAGTATGTGTAGGACGGAATGGTAACTCACTTATTTCTGGTCCTGGAGGTGGTATACCAGGCTATAATATTGAATGACATTCGTTATTATATTACAGTACCTGAGTTGCTATCAGGATTTTTTTACTCTTCTTTTTTTTTTGTAAATTTAATGTTATTGTCAATAATAATTGTGTGTACATCATTTTTTATTAATGTCAAAAAATTACACATTACAAAATTATTAATTTATAATTCTAACATGACGTCCTTCATTGGCTATATAAATAATACAGTGATAAAACTCACGATATATTTTAATTCGCTCATGCGTATTGACGAACAAATTACAAACATAATTCTCTAGTGAATTTATGCATTCATACAGCACTGTGGTGCATAACAAACATAAAAATGCCCGTATTGTTTTTACCTATATTTTTCCGGAATAAATAGACAACCATCAATGGACTTTGAAATTTAACATCTTCCGGAAGTCGTCTACAAGGAACGCTGATGACATTGAAAGACATGGTTACTGATTTATTTTTAAGATTTTGTGAGCATTTTACTTGTTTAAGTTGCTAAATTCAAAATGCCATTAAATTGGAAAATATCAGTAACTTCATAGCTTCACAATCTATTTATACATAAAAGAAAAACAACTGTAAAATGTAAAACATGAAGATTAGTGAATTTTGTTATGAAATGCATTTCCATTACCGACTTCCACTTCAAAAAATAAGTTAGATTTTTCCTACTAGAATCGAAATAATTCATGGAAGCCAGAGTTTGTATCACGTTTTAACATGGGTAACATTATTTTCATTGCATTTTATCCCTCGCTAACGCTCGGGATAAAATTTGTACGAAAATAATGTTACCCATGTTAAAACTGTATACAAACTCTGGCTTCCATGAATTATTTCTTAAGTAATTCAGAAAAAGATGTTATTTTATCATGGTTTTATTCTCAAATAATTTAATACATATTTTTGCAGGCTTTGCATTAAATTCTTCTCTCCTTTTTTAAATATGAAAAGAAATCATTTGATTTTCAATTGTTATGCCTTATTTTGTGACCAAATAATTTAAAGATTTGAAATTAATTAATTTTAAAATCGAGTACACCTCGCCATGACCGGGATTCGAACTCACCACATTAGTGGTGATAGGCACTGATTTCACTGGTAGTTGTAAATCTAACTACCATACCATCACGACCATGAAGGCCCCAAATAAGAAAGGCATTAACAAAACCGTGTTATATTTTGTGTAAATCTCAGGGTAATTTTATTTTTAGCCATATTCAATTCTTCAATATAAATTTTGGCCACAATACATTGGCCTTGTTTAATCCAAACACCTGTGTATTGTGGAATTTTTTTTAACCTCAATGGTGTTTGGCTTAGACAGGTTTCCATATAATAAAGAACTAACCTGTCTATGGTGGACATCATATGCTGTTCCCTGCATCATCGGCATATACATGGCCTGTTGGGGCATCATCCCATACATAGCTGCCATCTGTGGAGGGACATACCCCTGGGGAGCTATCTGCTGGGGTAGGCTAATATGGGGTACAGTGAGGGATGTCTGGCCAGAATACGCTCTATTAATTACAAATATATACATGTATAATAAAACTATTTGGAGGCACAATTAGGGATATTGATCCTAAATATGAGTATGTGTAAAAATTACACCTAAAAACTGTTTCTTTCTTCTTATAATTAAATCATGAAATTTTAACATAATTCTAAAATTAAAAAAAAACATTATATCACTTGAATATTATTTTCATAACTTATTTAATATTAAACTGCATGTGAAGATTTTTTTATTCAAATCTCATGAAAAAAATCTTCTGTATTTGTTTCTCAATACAGTTTTGTGTATAATACATGCATATATTACTGCATTCCAGTGTGGCTAGGGGATAGTGTGTGGTGTATGGGTTCAAAGTACTACTGTTGATTTGAGGATCAAGGTCTTGTAAGTGATCAAGATGATTTATATAAGAAATCACTTGTTCAGTTGTTTCATATGATGCATAGCAATGTGTTATATGATGTACACTGTACATGAGAGGATAGAAGTAAGGCTCTAGAAAGGTTTATTCTGGTCTGATACACTGAGCATTACAAAGATCACTGATCACAATGTGTTATAAAAATTCATGATTTTTCATCAACAACAAAAAAAGAAATGCAAATATAACTGCAACTTCTCCACACAAAAAAAAATAATTAAGTTGAAAATGAAACAATTTTTTTTTTTAATATAATACAATCTAAGAAGGGAAACCTTCCTGGAGCCTCATACATTATGTACATGTAAAATGAATGAGATGTTGAATGCAGTGATTCATGAAAACAATAGAAAAAAAAATTGGAACAAATTGTGAATTAAATCCAAAAGAAAACAATATTTAGTAAATGAATGAAAGATGTAAGTATGTAGGTTTATGAATGAATGTCAAAATCTGATTGATATGGAAAATTAAATGATAAAATTCTGTAATAAGCAAAATATTTAATGAAACAAATCTCCTCCCTGATACGAAATATTTAACAATACAGATCTGTCTGATGTGAAAAATATGAATGATGTATTAGTGAATCTCCTACACAAATATTTCTGATTCTTCATATCCAATGCCATCGGTTGATTACACTCATTCATCACCTTCATATTAGTGATTAAATTCATAAATTATAAGCCTATTTCATTGGGTTAGGGCTAGGGCTATGCTGTTTAATGCCACTTTCAACAATATTCAGTTGTATCGTGGCAGTCAGTTTAATTGGTGGAGGAAACCGGAGGACCCGGAGAAAACCACCGACATGTCACAAGGCACTGACAAATTTTATCACATATTGTTGCATTGAGTACACCTCGTCTGAGTGGGGTTGGAACTCACAACTTCAGTGGTGATAGGCACTGATTGCATAGGTAGTTGTAAATCCAAATACCATACTACGATGACCATGACAGCCCTAGATCAATTATGGAACAAACCTTAAATAATAGCTTTCATATCAATTGACCTAAAGGTAATCAACGATGGGGTAAAGAAAATGATCTTTTGTCATTCTCTATGCATCAGCTGCTACGTAGAGCTTCATCTACACCACAGCTTAATATGAAGTTTCAGAATTCTCTGTGACACATGCAATTTGATCTAAGCCTGTGAAACATGAAATTTGATCTAAGCCGTACGCCATGAACACAATGTGGGGATAAAGCTGGTGAAAATTTCAACATGACTTATACAATGAATATGTCCGATCCATATACATGACTTAATGCTAAACCTGTTCCAGTGGTAATTAATCTTGTATTCTAATGCAATTTTGTGTATTATAGAATTTGATTGGCTAATTTAAGTAAACTCAGTTTGTGACAGTAAACCCAGCGATTGACATTGGCAAGAATTACAATACAGATAAAAGTAAGCACATGTAAGCTTTAAAGTAAAATAGCCTATATCATCAGTAAAACATTTCATGGTAAATTTCCCCCCAAAATTGACAACTGGAGAACAGGTTTAACTGAACAATGATGGGTGTTTAAGCTCCATGAAATTTAGAGAGACCTTATAGCTATGTTTTTTTGTTTTTGTTTTTGTTTATGTTAGGCTAGCCAAACTCATCAGAATATCAATATAAAGTTATTTTGGAACATAGTCATCACAATCTTTATTTCAAGACATCATGATTTAAATAACATACAGCTGAACCTCTTTTGTATCATATTGTGGTTTCTTTTTTACAATACTTCTCCATAAAATTCTAGATAACTCAAATTCTTTGTTTATTGAAAGAAAAACTGACAATATATTTAGATTTCAGTAACAACAAGATTTAATTGTGGTTTTATCTACAACTGAATTGTAGTGAAATTAAAAGTCAAAAACATAATCAGTTTTACCTGAATGAATGAAAGACATAAGTGAGTTATCTCCCTTTAAGTAGTTTGGCAAAATGAGTAATTGTTGCTTAACCTCAAGTGAGAAATGTTTCAGCCATATCATGGCGAGAACAAGTTACTTTTGGACGAGGTGATGATAATGATGTCTGCTTCGACCAACAAGCTGAACTGGATTTTAATTGTTACTGAAACACCAGTTCGCAGCTAAACATGTCGCTCCACTTGGACACATTATATATCCAGACTCTGGGCCAACCAGTCCTTTCTCTTATTCCTTAATGCCTCAGGCTTAGCACAGAGGCAGCATATATCAATTTACAGGGGATCAACATCAGCATGTTAACCATTGTACCACCCTGGCAAACATCTTAGTTATTTAACTGACAGAAAATAAACATACATTTTGCAAATACCATCTGAGAAATATTTCTGCCAGGTTCATATTGTCTGTCCAGGTTTCTGACAAGAAGACTGACATCTGAAAAGCTTCTTAAAGATGAATGAACCCTGAAACAACCTTGAACCAGATCAAGCAACAAAAAAGTTTATATATTCAGGACATAAAAATCCATTTGACATATTTTTTATCCATACACATAAGAAGGTTCAACTGTATATTATAATCATACATGTACATGTATTTAAATTTACAATAAAGATGTGATGAGGTGCTACAAGGGATATGATTTAGAATTCTGACATTGTGGTGGTTAACAACACAGTAAGCATGGTCAATACCACAATGCATCAGTCATTTGTTACATGCTTGCTTAAGTGTAGGAGTTAGGTGGGGCACACAAGTGGGGAAATCTTACTCCGCATGAGATCCTCTCGTTGTATCACTGGATGAGCTAAGATGACGACCCCCACTGTAAAGGATTTGTTAGACTGCTGTTAAATTTGTACTGTCTATTGTTTAGAGATAATATCTATCACAGTAAAACCAACTTAGAAAAAGAATGATATGGTTATTTTTTTTTATCTCATATGTGTATATATTTACCTTTTCAAATAAAAACCTCAGAATTACACAGAACCCATGTCACAAATTAAAATAAGAACGTTATTTTTTTTTTTAACTTATTTGAATTTATGTGACAGCATAATTTGTACATGTGAGCTAAATGTGATTTGTATTTAATCATTTTTTATTTCTAGCAGCTGAAGCTAACTTAATTCTTTTTATATTCTTAGTTTGTTTGTGCAGGGGGATAATTGTGTAGTAAAAAATAAAAATAATTTAAAAAAAACATTACCTCAAATTCATTTTGAATATTCTCATAGTAAATCAAATACCGTTGTTTTTTAATTTATTTATATCCTTAACCATGTTTGTTTAGATCAGTACAATGTAAATAAACCACGTCAAACCCTCAAATAATTAAAATAATTAGCTTTACTCTATATTTTTGCATTGTTAAATTCATTTAAACACACCCGCTGTATGTAACATTAATATTAGTTACAATATTGAAATGAGCTATAAAATCTGCAAGGATTTATTAAAGTACATAATAGCTTAAAGTCACTTTCAAACAATACCACTAAAAAATTCTGCATGATAATGTACCTTTAAATAATATTCAAATTATCTCCCCCCTCTTTTCCCCCCTTGCAGTCAAAATTTATTATTAGAATTATCTACCCTCCCCCCTCCCTTATTTATTATTAAAATTATCTCCCCTTTCCCCTCACAATTCCTTATTTATTATTAAAATTATCTCTCTTTTTTTCCTTCACAATTCCTTATCTATTGTTATAATTATCCCCCCGTTCCCCTTACAATTCCTTATTTATTATCTCCCCTTTTTCCTTCACATTTCCTTATTTATCATTAAAATTATCTCCCTTTTTTCCTTCACAATTCCTTATTTATCATCAAAATTATCTCCCCTTTTTCCTTCACAATTCCTTACCTATTATCAAAATTATCCCCCCTTTTACCTTTACAATTCCTTATTTATTATCAAAATTATCCCCCTTTTCCCTTACAATTCGTTATTTATTATTAAAATTATCTCCCCTTTTTTCCTACACAATTCCTTATTTATTATTAAAATTATCTCCCCTTTTTCCTCAAAATTCTTCATTTATTATTGAAATGATCTCCCCTTTTTCCTCCAAAATTCCTTATTCATTTTTATTTTGAAGTGAAAGTTCAAATAAAGAATTCACATGCAATATATGGTTATGAAAATAACAACTTTATCAAAATATTATCAAACATGCACTTACATCTTTATACTATAGCTAGCATATCAAACTTAAAGTGTCATATGTCAGTTAGGTATTACGATACAGTCACATTTCTTCATTAAACACAATATAAATTCTCAGGATTAAAACTGAGTCAAAATTCACGTGTAAATCAAGTGATCAAAATCAAAATATTTAAAAAAAAAAAAGCTCAAATTGAAAAAAAAATGCAAGGCAATTTAAGGGGAAGAGAAAGTTAGATAATGAGGGTAGACAATTTTCTAACCGAGTTATGTCCTCACAATGAGTACCTGACCTCCGGCCCATGACCAGTAAAACTTTGTTCAGACCAGTAAAATTTTCAATTTTCATTCATAAAACTACATTCAAGAATTTGATTCGGACCAGTAAATTCAAATTTTTATTTCGAGGACTGCAATTATTTATATGTTCTAAGCAAACTTTAGATAAAAATCTCTCTATTCTTTAATCTAGGAGGAGGATGAAAGTTTGAACATGAAAGTTCAGTTAACATGTCTTTTATTTTAATTGTCAAATCTTTCAACAATAAACTTTTTTTTTAAATTCAAGAGGTAATTTTATTTGAGAAAAATAGATGCACTCCCTAAAAAATTAAGTATATTGTATTATGATCATTAAATGTGACTGAATAACAATACAAAACAAACATACCCAGAAATCAACCTTACCGTTTTTCTTGTGGTACCCTAAATTTTAGTACACAAACAATTGTAAGTTTCATGCTTGTGAGCATAAAATCTCATATATCAACATTTGGCAATAAAAGGCCATAAGAAAAAAAATTATAAAATCTTATAATTAACCCATACAAAATACATATATAACAAATTTATCCAGTTAATTCAACTTGATTGCTCAAATAGAACCTGTGCAGGATAAAAAATAATAAACCTCGTCTTTAATTCATATTCTAAAAAGTCTGTGGTGCCCGTAATTGTGATTTTTATTGAACACCACTTACAAAAATAAGCATAAATCAATCTGATCTAATCACATAAAATACCATGTACTAAATATAAAGTTAGCAATCATTTCAATGAGTAGTTATGCATACTAGACCCTTTCACAATAACTGCGGTCCTGTATTCATCCGGGACATTTGTAAGTGGTAATAATACCCTTGCCTGTAAAATAACGTAATAGAACAATTAAATGCATTAATGACGTCATGATTTTTTCCTCAATATCGTCACTTTTCCACTCACAAATGTCCCAGATGAATGAAGGACCGCAGTTATCATGAAAGGGTATATTGATATAAACAAGTAAACAGAGAACAATATATACAATCTTCTAATAGGCTCAATTACATAAATAAATATTATAGCATAATATACCATGAATTGAAAATTTCAACCAGGTTTAATGCTAAAAAATCATGCTTATAATTTAGGTCTATTTCAGAATTATAGGTAATATGAGGGAGGGGTCAAGAGGTCCTTCTTTTCTTATTCCACCAAGCAAAAGATTAAACCAGCACCCAGCAAATTTCATTTGAAATGCCTTCCAACCCTATCCCCTCACCCATGCAATCATTTCTAATTTTAAGTAGCCCTGAAAGATTTCCTAATTTAGGAATCTTAAAAATAAACATTAATTTCATGTTTCACACGTTACTTTGTATTTATTTTTTTTCTTTTCAGTTAAATTTTTTTTTAAAGATCTTTCATTACCCTCTCCAAAACTGTCAAGTCAAATGTGATGATTAAACCCCAAATGATAATGAGTTTCATTTTTGATGGTGTTTTTGCATTTTTTTGTGACAATACAAAAATACTCTTAACCCAAGGCTTTATTACAGCCATATGGGTATATAGTTTTATAAAAATTATTTGCAAAATATTATGCTATTGTAACACATGCAATGAAACTGTATCCAAAAAATAATGCAGGATTAAAAATATGGAAAGTATAAGTCAATCAATCCAAAAGTAGTGTCTTATTGAATGAAAAACGACTTTACTTCCCATAGTTTATTTAAATCTTCTTTCAATAACAAAGATGGCCTACGAGCTGCACAAACCTCAATAAAATTTAACTGTAAATTTAATCTTAAATTTTTTAATATTTCAATAAAAAGAAATTTAACTGAAGTTTGTAGCAACCATGCCAGGGTTCTTTAAAAAAACAAGATGATAACTATATATGCTGCAAAATTGAAAACCCATGCAAAATGTCCACATAAATATGGTTATCAATGAAATAATAAAGTCAAAATTACCCTAGATTAAATCTAAAAGGGAAAAAAAAAGACACAAGATCATAATTGCGAAAAAATGTCAAGTAATAAAGAAACAGATGTATTAGACACTAATATCCTGTCAATCTATGTTATAACTCACAACAATAAACATCTCCCTCCACCAATAAAACTGACCGCCACAATATAACTGAAATATTGTTGAAAGTAGCATTAAATACCATGACCCTAACCCTAATCCTATAAATATTGTTTTTCATTTTTTTCTTCATTTTGAAGGCAACTTAAAAATACTTTGGTATCTGTTTCATATACATGTATGCTTAAAGGACAAATGACACGATTTTTAAATTTTTCACAAAACTTAGTGAAATACTTCCAAAATGCTGTAAAAATAATTTCTTTTTCACTTTCATGTGATTAACGATACGTACAAAGGGATAAACACCCCTTTTATCGCCCTTTCTGCTGACCTAGAAATTATGCAGATTCTGAGTGCGATAACGAGGTTGAACCACTCGTGACGTCACATGCGCCAGTCATCCATTTCTAAATCAGCTGATTGATATCGATACGAAATTTCCATAATAAAAAGCCGTGATTAGCAAACCAAAACAAACATCCACGTGGGTGAAATAACAAGAAGTTTCAAATGGTGTCCTGAATGGAATTAATTGAGAAGTATTTGTAAGTTCAATTGTCATTTATTTATTTGTTTTTTCTCTGTAAAAGACAAAAATTCAAAAGTGTAACCAAATATTTATGATTGTGCCCGTAATTAGAAAATTAAAGCAGTGATCAATAAACATGTCACTTGTTTGATTACTGCCCAAGGCTAAAATGTGAGATAATTGTTTGAAAAACACCACACCTGTCACCTTTATAATTACCGTATTTACTGGTGTATAATGCGCGGAATTTTACCCAGATTATTTA
>MJUT01028607.1:612745-633591 GCA_002080005.1 Gigantidas platifrons | reverse complement strand
GATAGGGTTTAACTGTTAACACAGATAGGGTTTAACTGTTAAAACAGATAGGGTTTAACTGTTAACATGGATAGGGTTTAACTGTTAACACAGATAGGGTTTAACTGTTAACACAGATAGGGTTTAACTGTTAACACGGATAGGGTTTAACTGTTAACACGGATAGGGATTAATATAAGTTCTAGCAACTTGTTTCCCAATCCAATTAATTACTTTCTATTCTGTATTACATATAGTTCAATATTGTAATGTTATGTTATGTTGAATTAATAAATAAAATATGATTAGACTAACTGTTAACCTATTTAAAACAAACAGTACAGAAAGCTAAAATACAGTCAAACCTGCCCATGTGATTACCTCTATTAACCAGTCACCTGTATTAAAAGATCACATTTTACTTGTCCTGACATAGAACATTTCATATGAATTGAACTTCTTTTAATAGGTCATCTGTCTTATAAGACTACTTTTTTTGTCCCAAAGGTGTCCTCTTAATACAGGTTTGACTGTAATTGTAAAAATCATTCAGGGGTGTGGAAATACTGAAATGTTCTACTTGTCCCCGGGCAAGTCATCTGAAAAAAGTTACTTGTCCGAACAAAATCCTACTTGTCCTGTTTTTTGTACAAACATTTGATACTTATAAACACAGTTGCTAAATTGAACTTGTTTATATTGTCTATTACATCATTGCGTAAAATTTGAAATATAGTTTTAATAAAGTTAACACAAACATCCCTGCCTAAGTGATCACTGCCCAAATGAAGGCCATTCTAAATTTGGATTTCAGATAGGAATATGCAGTCAGAGAATAGCTGGTTGTTTTTAGATACAGAATAAGCTGTGTTGAAAAAAAATCTCATGTCAATGAAGTTCATTTTGATTAACCTTGATAATGGATTTATCAATCAAAACAGTCATGTACTAGTATTTAGTTTTATACTGCAATTGGTAACTTTACAGCATTGATAAAGGGGGTCGTATAAACTTTTGCTTTATACTGAACAATGTCCTGTATAAAGCATTTAGGCCACGCCCCTTTTTGGAACTTTTGCTTTATACTGGACAATGTCCTGTATAAAGCATTTTTAAATGGGGCCCATGACGGGGAATACGAATTTTAATTATTTTTTTTATATAGAAAACAGTGAGAAAAAAATATACTTATTGCAGTATAAAAATTATATAGGTATGATGTCTTTTTATATGAGATTTATTTGTATTCGGCACGAAGCAGGGAGACTGTATCCCTGTTTCTTAGCCTCATCCAAATAAATCTCATAGGAGGGGAGCTACTAGTAGCCTCTGGCTGTATGTAATCCTCTTGAAACAAATAAAGAATTAAATTAAATCTCATATAAAAAGACACCATACCTATATTGTCTAATTAGTGGTGTATTATTACTTTGCTGATGAATGGTGGGAAGATAGGTATCCATTCTGTCCACGATTTTGCCAAAAAAACATTATTGATTTCTTGTCAGCAAAATCAGAGTATATTCTGCAGATATTTCAATATATGACACCATCAGAATCCATCAGTAAACATGAGAAATCAGCTAGCCACTTGGGTGTTTTTCCTCACATTTTGTGTCCTTTTCCGCTAGAGTTTTGCATTTAACTGTCTTGTGATGTTCAGTGTGGCCAGAATCATTCCCAGTCTTTTTTTTTTTTATGAAATATTTGTCCATTGTAACGACTGCAACCCGATTTGTATTATACATTCACGGATGGAAGGCCCTGTTTGTTTATGAAAAGCTATGGACAAGCAAGGAAACATCACATTCGGAACGGAACTCCAGTAAAAACCTGTTACACGGTCCCGGTTATCGTTAAGTAAATGCAGTACAATTATCATTGCAATCGGGTCGTAATACTCAACTTAGAACTTGTACAATTCTGGTTATTTTTAGCTGCTTTCGGAACACCACTGACATGATCGTTTCCAATAAAAAAAAAACACCAACATTTATTTATATAACCGTCAATATTTACGATATAATATCATTTGAGGAATTGTCTTCCCAGAGTACTTTAATTAGAAATTATTTTTATTTGTTGATTTTTACTTGTCACCGGACAAGCTAGCCAGGAAAATCTACTTGTCCGGCAGGTTCTATGTACGAGTCGGACAAGTCGGGCATGGCAATTCCACACCCCTGTCATTTTCAGGCTCAATGAGGGTTTGATTAAAGAAATGCTATGATCTCATGTTTAGGCAACACAAAAAACAAATTTACCCCAGAACAATTCCAGAAGAAACTCATTGATCCACCAGCTTGTTTAATGGCTTCTTCATTCTGCATCTTTGTATCTGGTAGTTTATATGTCAGATCATCATTAGGGTTAGGTGAAGGTCCTCCCATCAGTGATACACTGACATGAGGCTCATTGGCATGTAGAAATGGGTTCCAGGCACACCATCTTAATGTAGCTATACGAGTGCTTCCTCGGTTGATACTACCATACAACTACAATTATACAAATTAATATATTATTAATATTGAATTTTCACAATATGAAAGATTGAGGATAGGACACATAAATCATAAATTGACTAATCTAATTATAACAACCAAATTATGTTTTAGTCTACAACAAAATGTAATGATTCCTCTATTTTAATTACAATTATTTCATGGGACTATTTGAATTTGTTTGTGACGAATGAATGTGTTGGCAACGACACAATGCCAACCCAGGTTATCATGTACATTGTATAACCAATGTTGCTCCAGACAGATCAGCCAACCAGATTGCAGTATTCGCATCAAATTCAATTATTTCTAAATAACATAGACAAACTATGTTTTATAAGCTATGTAAAATATCATTCATTTATTTTTGAGAATGTTATTCCTTCATTATTGATTCCCAAATGGCCAATTTGTTGATTAAAAATTTCACAAAATGGTACTAAAAGTACCATTCCCAAAACACCTCGAAATACTGCTGGGTATTTGATTTAATTATAAGATAAGTACCTTCCTCTCTTCTTGTGATATAGGTTCTCCTATCACATAATCTAAGGAGAAGACAAGAGCTATCATTGAATCTTCTAACAACTCTGATATCTCTAGCTTATGCTTCAGTAATAAGATCGAACCTTCACTGAAACAAAGATATATATATATGGTTGATTTAATTTGGATCAAACCCCCCCCCCCCAATAAGGAAAAGTATATGTTTTTATTTTTTGTATTAATTCCTTTGTTAATAAGGGTGAAGTTCTATCTTTAATATCACCATTAACATTATAAAAATGTAATAAGAGTGTATGATAATTTAATTATGTTTTTTTTTGTCCAGGTGGGTTTTGTCTGGGGGGCTTTTGTTTCTGTTCCCGGTTGATTTTTATTACCGGTATACAATAATAGCTGTATACTGGAAAACTAGCAATATACATCTACTTCTTTTATTTTACTGGAACATATTTCTGGTAGTTTTATTGTTTTTTATTTATTAAAACAATATTTAAAAAGTCATGGGAGATCAAAGTGCTATAATCATAAGAACCATTATTTTCTTTCAAAAAGCATATAAGAATTTTAAATTTTGTTGAAAACAGGAATACAAATGGTAATCAGTAAGGTTTGTTTCATTACCTAACACTTGTATTAAGAGATTTATTAGATGTTGACATATATTTTTGACTACGTCTCATACTGGGGCTGGCTTGAGGTTTAATAACTTTGGTTGATTCATTCCATAACTCAAGATGATAGAGTTGAGGCTTGGCTAAATAACACCATCCATTGTGTACACCAACCTGTAAATAAAAGAAATTATCGAGTGAGCAAGTGATTGTTGTTTAGTGCCAACTCAGCAATTTTTCAGCTAAATCATGATGAGAACAAGTTAATTTTCAATTAGATGATGATGAGGTCCGTTTTCTACTAGACCAACTGCAATCTTAGTTGGATTTCATAGTGTTAGCTCACTGAAACAACAGTCTGCAGATAAACATGTCGCCCCACTCAAGACACATTATCCTGATTCCAAGCCAACCAGTCTTTGCTCTTTTTTCTTAATGCTGCATGCTTAGTTGAGAAGCAACATATACCAATTTCATAGTCTAGGATTTGACCTGATCAGAGCTTGAACCCATGATCAACCACACTCCAGGTGAGCACACTAACCATTACACCACCGATGCAGTAAGAAATCATTGATAAAGTTCAGGCTTGGTGATCCATATTTGTTGGCTCTGATACACAGACAATAGAAATGCTTGTTCGAAATTTTTTTTTTATTTTTTACTTGTCCTTCAGACAAACAGTTTTATTCTTCCCTTGTCCATACCCAATTTAGACTCGCATGATCAAGTTGGACAAAACCTTAATGTAGAGCCATTAGTCATGTTTACAGTGTTTTTATTCATAACAATTATTTATGTATTACAAACATATATTTTCGTCTTGAATATTTCCATGTTATTTACCATCTATGCATTCAAATAGGATTTTTTACAACAAGACGTAAACTAGAGGCTCAGGTGAGCCTGTATCGCTCACCTGATATAAATAAGTCCTCTTAAGAATGTCTGCATGCCGAATACATCTAAGTTACTATTCAAATCCCATAGGGTTCTATGTTAAAACTATGTCTGCTCATGGCAGCCATCTTGGATGAAGGTTGTGGTCACCGGACACAATTTTGAAAGTATATACTACCCAAGGAACATCCATGCCATGTTTGCTTTAAATTGGCTGACTGGTTTCAGAGGAGAAGACTTTTAAACAATTTCCCCATTGGGTCCTATGTTAAAAGTATGGCCGCTGACGGTGGCCATTTTGGACCGAGATTGGGGTCACTGAACACAATTTTGGAAGTTGACCACCGAAGGACCATCGATGACATGTTTGCTATATTGGTTTACTGGTTTCAGAGGAGAAGATTTTAAAACATTTTTTCCCATAGGGTCCTATGTTAAAACTATGTCCGCTGATGGCGGCCATCTTGGATGGAGGTCTGGGTCACTGGATATAATTTTGAAAGTTGACCATTTAAGGACCATTCATGCCATGTTTGCTTTAAATTGGCTTACTGGTTTCAGAGGGAACAAAATTTAAACATTTTTCCCATAGGGTCCTATGTTAAAACTATGTTCACTGACGGTGGCCATCTTGGATGGAGATCGGGGTTACATGACATTCTTTTGAAAGTTCACCACCAAAGGACCATTCATGCCATGTTTGCTTTAAACTGACTTACTGGTTTCAGAGGAAAAACTTTTTAAACATTTTTCCCAAAGGGTCCTATGTTAAAACTAAGTCGAGTCATAGCGGCCATCTTGGATATGCGATCGGCACAAAAATAACAAATTTAGTAGAGGACCATCCAGTTACCATTTCTATAATGTTACATTTCCATCGGCTGAGTAGTTTCTGACAAGAAGATTTTCAAAGTTTCAACCAATCAGAACACATTATTGGCCCTGGCGGCCATGTTGGTTTTCCGATCTAAACCAAAATAACGAATTTGGTAGAGGACCTCCCAATGAACATTTCTGCCAAGTTTGGTCCAAATCTGTTCAGTAGTTTCAAAGAAGAAGATGAAAGTATGAAAAGTTTACAGACGCGGACGACGACGACGACGGACGCAAAGTGATGACAAAAGCTCACATGCCCCTTTGGGTCAGGTGAGCTAAAAATAGTTCAATCTACAATGGCAACCACTTAAAGAGGAAAAAGAAACAAACTCTAATGAAAGATGAACATGTGGCAGAGTAGTGATTCAATCAAAT
The DNA here is from genome assembly GCA_002080005.1 of Gigantidas platifrons. Lineage (NCBI taxonomy): Eukaryota > Metazoa > Mollusca > Bivalvia > Mytilida > Modiolidae > Gigantidas > Gigantidas platifrons. Next base: position 627,842 of record MJUT01028607.1, on the reverse strand, counting down.
GAAAAACTTCACACTGTCAAAACAATTCCTAAATCTAATAAAAAAAATCTTAGAAACAGATGCAAAATCTATATACCCCTCAAACACACACATATATACATGACCGTTCACTTTCCTGAATTGATACAGGCACTTCAATAAAAAGTGGCAGGGTTAAACTAGTTTGATGGGCCCAAACCTCCCCCTCTTTAAGAAATGATGTGATCATGTAACCGTTTTTCACATACAAGTAAAATGGCGACCCCATTATATAACATGGTGAGAAGCATAAAATTGTTTTATTTCAAAATACATGTATACGTAAAAGATCTTATCAAATGATTTCAACAGACAATAAACTTACTGATAATCTTCTTTCTACAATAGATACATGTGTACCAGAGTAACGATTTTCTCTATTTCTCCGATCTTCATTCAGTAACCCACACAATTCTTCTTCAAATTTCTCCAATGATGGTGGTAGAAGTATATTCAGAGATTCAATCATACAAGGAACGTGTCTCTGTAACTTAGGTTTCTTCATTCTATCCTTTCCTGTAAGACAGATATTTTCAATTTTATGTTAATCATCATAGAGATTCATGTAGCAAGATAATGTCATTATACAGTGGAACTTGTGCAATCCGACACCTGAATTTTCCGACATCCTGTGACATCAGTCAAAAATTTATGGTCCCTAAGTATATTTGTTAACTAAAATAAAACCTGAGTATTCCGACATCATGTACAATCCGATACATTTCCCTGGTCCCTTGGTGTGTCGGATTAGACAGGTTCCACAGTATAACCAAAGACACACAAAAAAACCAACTGTTTTCATACCGATTTTTTTCTTCAAATATTTGCTTTCAAAAAGAGTAATGGGAAATTATTTTCATGTTGATACACAAATAAATGCAATGCTGTTACATGTATAAGTGATTCAATACTGTGATGAGCTGTGTACTATAGATCATTCCTACAAAGTCAATGATTTCCAACATCATATATCACAGTCTATGTTATGTTCAGTGAGTTGAGGTGAGAGGTGATTGTTCGTTTTGTTGATATTGAAGGAATTGTTGACCATCACTGTTAAAAATGTCTTTCCTTAATGTACAGCCTGTTGGTTTCTTTGGTTTCTGAAGAGATTGAAATGCTCATAGATGTCCATGTGATCTAAAAATACACATATGAGTTGTCATAGTACAATGGGGAATAATTCCATCCTTGATCGCCTGGGAAAACCAATATTACTTATTTCAAACAACTAAATGTTCTGGGATAACTTTACATATTTCAATTTTACAATATACAATTATGGCTCTTATTAGAGGTAAACATTCAGATTTGTCAACCCGAGAGATGTTGTTTTCCCGAGGGCTTGCCTGAGATAAAACAACCTGTCAAGGGTTGGCGAATTTGAATGTCTACCTCTAATAAGGGCCATAATCGTTTTATTATTTTCTTCAAAACAAGAGGAAGATATACTTCATGTATTCAATACTTTATATGTGATCCCATGGTAGACAATGCACTAACCTCATTTCTTTTTTTATACATGTAATGCCATGGCAAACAACCCTATTTTTCTGGAACAAAAACAACACCTAAATAACCTTTTAACCCTTGCTCAACTATTAAACAATTATTGCCTTCAATGAATGTAAACATCCAGAATTGTTAACCTGAAGGGGGTTGTTTTCCCGAGGGCTTTATCCCGAGGGAAACAACCCCTTGAGGGTTAACAATTCTGATGTTTACAATCCATTGAAGGCAATAACTGTTTTATTATACCGAAAAACAGACCAAGGATTGGGCATTTAAATAAATACATGTAGAAGTAGAAGAGTTAGCAACTGCCATCCTGCTGGTCCGACCAAATTGTAAACAAACAGACGACAATGTCACTTCCGGAAAGAGTTGTTTCCCTTTTGAGGCACGCAATGGGTTGTTTACCGGGGAACAATAGGGTTGTTACCCGGTAAACAACTAGTTGTTTGGGTTAATTTTCACAAAACATTAAAATTGTTTCAGGTCATGTGATTTAATTTGAGCCAATGAGAAGTTAGTGCGGTATAATAATTCAAATTATCTCCCTTGTGAGGGAAAATAGGGGTTGTTGGGAGGGTAACAATAGGGTTGTTACCCTCGATCGCCATATTGTTTTTGTTGTTACCAGACGATACAGAGTCATCTCCCTTGTGGGGGAAAATAGGGGTTGTTACCCTCGATTGCCAAAGTTTGTAAAAAAAAAACATTCAAATTGTTTTTTAATCACATGGCAGTTATCATCCAATCAGATTAACTTAAAATATTTAAAAAATAATAATATACATTGTAGTACTAACCTGGGACACTTCCATCTTGTATGCCCGGTATAACATCGTTATTACCCACAATAACATTCTCTGGTATCACAGAAATAACATACAACATAGCCTTGTGTGTAGCTATACTACACTGTAGTACACAGTCAGGTATTGGCTTTATCAGATCATTTTCTGAAATAAAAAATCATTTGATCATATTTATTACTTAGACATAAATGTTGTTTCGTTTTGGTCATGAGCGCTTAACACCATTGTCAACAATATTTCAAATATATTGTGGCGGCCAGTTTTATTGGTGGAGGAAACCGGAGAATCTGAAGAAAACCACCCACCTGACGCAAGTCAATGACAAATGTTGTATCAAAGTACACCTTGGCATGAACAAACTCACAAACATTATATACGTACTGATTGCATCGGTAGGTATAGTACCCACTACCATATGATGACCCCCTGTCAGAATAAGGTGATTGCAACATCATTATCATTTAGATAGTAGAAAGAAATGTCTAACTTGCATTGATAGAAACAATAAAATCACATGTGAATTAAAAAAAAAATATTCGTCTCGATTTTTGATTGAATCTTTGCTTTACGCCACTTTTAGCAATTTTTCAGGTATATTATGACAAACAGATTAAGCGATAAAGGAATGCACACAAACGTAGTTCCCATCGACTGAGTTAAGTAAAAATTCTCATTCAAGGGACAAGTAAAATGACAAAGATGACCAGATATAGCGTTCTTCAACAGAAATAAACAGTACCGCTCAAAAGGTTAGGTGTCGTTTCACAATCATTCTAGGATATGATTTATGTTCATTAGTAGACCCTACTGTGACCGTGGAATAACGAACAGCAAAAAAAAGCACTGTTCGTTTACTTTAATTTGTGACTAAATGTAATGTTCGGCAGTCAATCTTGTTCATGTACGTCCATATCCTTTCTTAATAATTTCAAATAATCCACCATAAAAAAATATGTATCACCTTCTAGTGGTTCCTCCATGAAGTACAGAGCTCTCGGAGACCCGTAATACAATGGTATTCTACAGAGGAAAGAAAATCAAATGTCATTCACAGAGTTCTTTAAAATAATACAACAAAATAATCATACAAAAGTATTGATCACAAAATTTCAACAAACAGGTTTTTATGTTCAATGAGTTACAGTGATAAGTAGATGTTCACTTTGTTGATATTGAAAGAATTGTTGACTATCACTGTTTAAACTTTCTATCCATAATTCATTGTGCTTTGATATTATTTCTGTAAGAAGGGACAAAATATGTCAAATAAATGTATAAATTAGTCCAGGTATTTTACATGGTTGTACTTAACCAACTTCTATCACTCTTAATTCATCCTTAATTAACAACCAATAAAAATAATTCATGCTATATGCATAAGCATTGAATGGTGTCAGACAAATAGTCCTTTATTACATGCACATATCCTTGTAACTCACCTAAATGAGTCATAGACTCGCCATTTTAAGTTGGGACTTACAAAATTTTTCTTATTTCAGATTCTTACAATAGTGGGACAAATATTTCATAAATGTATTTTGGACTCATCAAACTAAATTGATATACCGTGCATGTACTTTCCAATCATTTCAAATATAGCACAGATAAAACAAGATGAACTGTGAGCTAATGCTCACTTATGATACCTCCGCATATATGTTCAATGTGTATAAAAACTAACTAAGTCGGCAAACAGGAAGTAGGTATCTGACGGGTCCAAAAATGCATCCCACAATATGGCATACCTACCGACCCTGGATAGCTTAACTTAACAGATATTTCGTATCATTTGCATTTTTCGTTCGTTTCGTTTGCGTGTATCGTTCGTTCGTTTTTCGTTCGTTTGCGTTTCGTGCGTGTAATTTGTTCTTTTGTTTCGTGTATCGTTCGCCAGTTTAATTAGACTAATACACGAAACGAAATACGAACGAACGATACACGAAACGAACGATACATGGAAAAAACGATACACGATACACGAAACGAACCCACGCTACGATTTCCAGTTTAAAATAATTACTACAATTTCAATCTTACTATTACTAAAAAAAATTTAATTAATGTGTAAACAAAATTTTACATAATACAAACATGTATTTCCTTTATTTACATGTAGCAGTAATTTTGTACAATAAGGGAAAACATATTTAATAAATGCATTTTTTCTATAATTTACTCTAGGACAAATAAACAAGAAATCATCTACATGTATGTAAACAAATGCCTCTGGCAGTTTCACCTGGGAAATGCATGCACTGCAGGTGTGAAGTGTCAACTCTTACATTTGTAATTTCATTCTAATTAACAATTATATGACCTTTTGAAGCCACACGCCTCTCGGACAGCTTAATCGAGAAAATAACTGATACACCTATGTCTGGTTGGAATTGTTAATTCAGAATCCGAATAATTATAAATATTAATTCTGTATAATTATATAATTATATAAATATAAATTCTGTATAATTATATAATTAAATAAATATAAATTNTTTAATCATAAATATAATTATTAAACACATTGGTAATATAAACTATTTAATATAAATTGTATTATCCTATTACTTTACCGACTAATTTATCATTTATATAAATAACTTGCTTATAAAATATAAGATTACAGAAGTTAATCACATCAATTTGCACAAAAGTCATTCAAATAATAACACGATACTATTCGTGTATCGTGCGTTCGCTTCGTGTATCGTGCGTTTTTCGTGTCGTTCGTGTGAAGCGTTCGTTCGTTTTCCGTTCGTTTCGTTTGCGTTTTGTGCGTAGTGTAAACTTGTACGATCCAGGGTCTGTATATGAAGCTTGTGACCAAATATCAGATTTCTGCCATCAATAGCTGCAAAGAAGAATATCTTGGAAGGACAGACGGACAGAGGTAAAACAGTATACCCCCTCCAGTGGAGCGGGGGTACAATTATCCTATAGTCAGTAGTCCCCCTCCTATAAGGTCACCCCTTCTGTCATGAGTGGCTCGCTTGAGATTTAATTAAGTAGTATTTTACTAATTTTGTGCATCTGAAATCTGACCAGATGATGATCAGAGGTGTGGCCTTTGTTGGGAGTGGCCCTATAAGAGGGCCACAGGGGGACTAATGTATAAATATTAACACATACTTTTGGACAGGAACAGTGGAGTGTCTGGACGAGTCTGGCAAATCTTCATCTGTTCTAAAAATCCTGACAATGCCCCACCCACAGGATGATTTCTTCATGTTGTCATTCTGATCTGTTGTTATGGAAACGACCTCTACAATTGCTATCACTCCAACACTATTGATAGATGTGTGGAAATAAACATTCTAGAAATAACAATGTTTACATTCATTAAACAGACAAACCATAAACATTATGGAAAAACAAAATGTATACTATCATTAAATATACAGATCATTTATTCATTTTCTTAAAAATTGACTTTCTTCAGTACAACTGTTTATAAATCTATTTTTAGCTGTACCCAAACAATACAACTTTATATACAAGAACACATGACAATGAAATGACTAATCAGAGACCCCCTAAAAAAAATTATAAAATAATAATGGTGTTGAACACCCCTTTCAACAATATTTCAGTTATATCATCCTTGTCAGTTTTATTGATGGAGGAAACCAAAGACCCTGGATAAAACTCTTGACCTGTCCCAGATAAAACTCTTGACCTGTCCCAGATCATGTCACAGACTAACTTTTCCACATAAAAATGTATCAACTTGTTTAATAGATATGGTTACTATGGTAACTGTAGAGTAAATTACATCTGTACCTGATTATACTTCAGACTGGGTTTATTTTCTCCACCACCTTGGGCCGTATGAAGTGGTCCCATCCACTGCCGACCCAGAAATGTTTTGTAAGTAGAATCATACAGGCTTACTCTTAGTTGGTATTCTGGCTGTTTTCCTATATCAAGCTGAAATACAAAACAAAAATATGATTCATTGTACAAGTCAATAGAATAAATGATTTATAACTACAGTTAGCTTTCCTACAATGTATATACCATGTATTGCTTTTTATCCTTTTTTCTTTTATTTAGTATAAACATATTTTATTAATCAATACATATGAATATAGTACAACAATTTAAATACAACAATAGTAATGAATATGAATTAATTAAGGGGATCCGAAAACAAGTTATTAAACTTATATAAATCCGTATCTTTTATTTGCAAAATCATAACACTATTCTAACTTTTAATTACATGTACATGTACCTGTTTTGTCACTCAATTTTTTTACTGCAAATGTTTTAGAAAAATTAATTTTCACATCTGCTACATTACAAGCATCAAGTCAAAAATTTGAATAAGTGAACTAGGAAAATATTTTGAAATCAAATATAATATCTATAATTCTATAATATCACATGTGAACATTGCATTTGAAACCTCATAAACAATTTTTATCTTATGGAAGGGGCTGTCATGGTCGTGATCGTACGGTAGTTGGATTTACAACTACCTGCGCATGCCCAATCAATGGCTTTCACCACTGAAGTTGTGAGTTCAAATCCCTCTCATGGCAAGGTGTACTTGATGCAACATAACAAGTCATTAAATGTATGTGATAAAGTTTGTGAGTGACCATTGGCAGATTGGTAGTTTTCTCCTGATACTCCAGTTTCCTCCACCAATAAAACTGACTGCCACGACAGAACTGAAATATTGTTGAAAGTGGCGTTAAACACCATAACACTAACCCTATATTTTGGAGACAATAACTGATTTTTGATCAAGTACGACTATTGCAACAAAAATGTACAGAACTTGTGCGATATGAAAATGATTTATTGGTGTTTAATGCCAACCTTAGCAGTATTTCAGCTATAAAACAAAACAAAAACACTACCGGTACATAAAAAAATATTAATGCATAAAATCGAATACGGAAGGGGTAAGTTTATTAAGATGGACTGAATCAATAAATTAGAATATTTCTTATTAAATTAGGCTGTAAAGTTTAGAAATTGGCATTAATAGTACTATATTTGGTGTCACCTCAGCAACACACTGTTGTCACAGTCTATAAATTACATAAATCAATCAACATCAATAGCAATACTCTTTATACTCATTAATTATTCAATATGATCCTGATCAAATGAGACATACAGTATATATCTTTTCATTACTATGTATATTCAAAATAGAGAGCGATAAAGAATGAATAGAAAAATTCATTAAACAAATCTCTTTAAATCGTGCAAAATCATCTTCTTTTGTCAGCATTTATGATATTTGCATTTTGAAAATAAATAAAATAAAATATCATTTCAATTCATATATTATATTAAACTCTGAAGAAACAAGTTTAAAATCTTTGTATCAAGACTTTAATGAAAGACATAAATACATGTACATACATGTACATCTCAATAGTCACTGACAAACATATCACTACAATATGACAATTTGTATTCAGAAGCAGCACTTGATAATATAGTAAAAATTTCATGGATGTCAAACTTTTCATCATTAAACTGTAAAAGTTCCAATTTGCAAGAAGATAATTCCTTAATAAAATCTTTGAAAACGAATGTACAAAATGTACCGGTACATGAACATTCTAACCTGTATTAAGAGGTCACCTTTGGTGCAAAGAAAAAGTGGACTCTTAAGACAAGTGACCTCTTAAAAAGGGTTCAAATTAAATGAAATATTCTAAGAAAGGAGAAAAAAAGTGGCCACTTAGTACAGGTGACTGCTTAATAGAGGTGACAACATGAGCAAGTTTCACTGTATATTATATAATGGTATATGACTATCTGTAAAAAGTGATTGCAATCTTCATATTTGATCAAATTGGTTTTACACATAAATTTAAACATGCACAATCATCCTGACAGTTTATAAGCTTACCTTTATTTGAAATGGAGGTGTTAATCCAAGTACTTGCTTGAGTGAGATCACAATAGGCGTATTATCATCTTGATCATGGTTATTTTTACTCCAGGGAAAATTTCGTGGGTATGGAATACTCCTATGTAAGGTAAAGTATCTCATTTCTCAAAATTTTATTTTGCTTCCAAGTCTTTTTTATTATAGATTTTCCTAATATTGCACTCTTACATTACCACACAAACTATATTTTCCATTAAATATTTAAATCCAACTAATGGATCCAAAATACAACGTCATGCAAATCATTTTCATTTTTTTTTCTTTTCACTGAATTTCCTTGCAATCTGTATTACATGTATGTGCACATTCTCCTAAATAATTTAAATTACTTATCTTCTCCTGAATAATTCAAATTTCTTATCGGAAATCTGCACACTATAAAGATATATATCATATCCTACCATTCCTTTTCAATGCATATATTCATAAGATATATACCGGTACATACACGTAGCTCTTATTATTACTTCACAAACTATTGGACAATATATTTTAAACATCATAAACTTTAAAAATTACTAAAGGTTAAATATGTACTTTAACTTCACCTCATAAAATTCCACATTACATATTTTCCATGCCCGGTTATCAATTACATAAAATCAATTTTTTTGGAGCGTTTCCAATTTACAGATAATCAATTTTGATTTTCACCCCAAATTTTCTCTGTAAAAAAAGGTTATTTACAATCAATTTCCCATCAATAACCAATTAAAATTTTTGACAGGTAACTTCATTTAAATGTACTGATATAAACTACAAAGATAATATTCATAACTTGTTTTAAAATTGCATTATTTCAAATTTTTTTTTACAAAAACCCAACGAAAAATAAAATTCTATACTCATGCAGTACATGTTCAACAGTGATCAGGATTAAAATATTAATAATGGGACATTTTCTGTTGGCATTCAGAATTTCAATGGGCCATTCTTTTACATTCTTTGTAAATATTTCTGATTTCAATGGGACATTTTCAGATGGAATGTGATAAATGTCACATGGCCCCCTCTAATCCCAATCACTGGTTCAATAATAACTCAGATCCTCTAATTTACTCCATTATAAAACCATAATTGACCGATTCGATAATTAATATGCAAATGTCAACATTTTATACTATGATGCATTGTAATTTGAACGATCAATCTTACGTGCTAATTCCTTATTTATTCAGTAAATAAATATTGTGTGTAGTGAAATCTCAATCGAAAAAAAAACTAGTCTAATTAAATTCATTGAAAAATGACTGAAAGGAAATGAAGAGTGGTGAAGCACGATCTCTTTCTATTTTAAATAGATATCAGCACTATTTATATCTCTAATTATTCACCCGATTTATAGCTAACTAACATCCAATATTTAATTACTGGTACTATAATCCAAAAAAACTGAATAAAGAGTATAATATATATATTTGTTGTCTCTAGCTGTATGTAAATGTACACGTATGCATCAGAATATCTTCCTACATAAAAAAAAAATACCGGTAATTGAAGATGTTATCAATCTGAAATAATTTTTAAGCCAATGCCGCAATGCACCAGCTACATGTATGTATATTTTTAAATCTACATGCGTCCAAATCTCCACCATATAAATACAATCATTAAATGAATGATGTAAGTTTTTTGACAAAAGCCAGTAAGGTACAAATGTCGCCAGCTACATGTACTTGCATGTATTAATTTTTTTAATCTACATGCATACAAATCGTCACTATATAAATCCAATGATGTAAGATTTTTTACAGAAGCCAGTATGATGTAGATACATCATTGTAAATTTCCCTACATGTCTGTATCACCTGTCAATACGTGATGAAATCAATGCAGGTGTAAGTTACACCTCAAAGAAATCTACTATATTGATTTTGTGAAACTGACAGTAAATAGACAGTTATTATTTATCTGTTTACTCAAGTTCTGTCACTAGGGAAATATAAGGAATGAAAATCAAAAAAATTATAGAACAGTTCCAAAATCCTACAGAAAAATCGTAGAAACAGACAAAATTGATAACACTAACACACTGTTACCATGGGAAAATAAGGTTTAAGTAAACAGCCAGTGTTATTTTACTGTTCAGATCACACAATACAAAATAATTTTCTAATTAAAATATCCCTTCCCCTAAAAGGTTTACAATACTTGAACTTTCATGAATGTTTTAAGTTCAGTCATAAGAACTGAGATGAACCTAGTAGACCTTCAATGTTCATTTATCCTGCAGTAAGAGGCTGTCATGGTCGTGATCGTATGGTAGTTGTATTTACAATACTACCTATGCAATCAGTTCCCATGTCACTAAAGTTGTGAGTTCGAATCCCGCTCATAAGATAAAGTTTGTCAGTTACTAGCGGCAGGTCAGTAGTTATCTCCAGGTACTCCTGTGTCATCCACCAATAAAACTGGTCGCTACAATATAACTGAAATATTGTTTAAAGTGACACTAAACACTAAATGTCTACTAGCTATAGACGTATAAAGTCTCTTGGTATCCTGCTTCTACTGTAGACACCCAGTAGGAAATTCAAGAAATATCCAATGTTTTTACATTTTTGAGTATTAATTTGATAATTTTTGCATGCATGAGGTTGCAGTACAAACTTTGGTCATGATATAGGAAACAATTGTTTAGGTAGATATACGTGTAGATCTGAATCCACTTCCATTAGATCATAGACCCTGAAGTTCTTGATTCCCAGACCTTGGACCCACAAAGCAAACAATGGTAAATTATGCATAAAGTGGACACAATTAACCTGGACTTCTAGATCATGTCTTGTAGATATAGTAGAAAACTAAATGTTGTGGTATCATAGACCAATCTCTATTTTACATAGACCTCACTGTACATTACATAACAAATTGTGAAAATTTGACATAGACCAGCTTGATTTTACATAAACATTGTCTTTAAGTTTAGATTTATCGCTAATTTCGCACACAGTAGAAACAAACAAAATTTTGAAAATTTTACATAGACATTGTCTATAGGTCTACTGCTAATTTCGCACACAGTAGAAATAATTCTTATCTTTTAAAGGGGCACTAGCTACGATTTTGACCAAAAAATTATATGCTTTGTAAATTGGTAAATAGCTTTAAAATGATGAAATAAAGGTAAATATTTCACATTAAACAGCTTATCGAACCACTTTCCGCCTTTTGAGAACGAAAATTACCATCGATAACTTATTTGCTTGCACTGGAAGCAAATAATTTGACCTCGCTTTTTCCGTATGCAATTGACCTTACTAGTAACAGGTAAAAACGAATAATTTGTATTTTTGTCGCTTATTAACTGCCAACTTTCATGGTTCTTTGTCCGTAATTTAAACACCGACTAAAAGCAGATTCACAAAGAATAAGAAATAAGTGCATTGTTGTTCTGATTTAATGACGATTCGACAAATTCCGTAAACAATGTCGATAATTAATTAGATGGCATCCATTTCTTGATCGATCTCAAAACACAAGCAGTTGCACGCTTTTCCCCCAATGCACGTACATTTCATAACATATAAGTTACAGAAACACGTTTTATTAAGGCATCAATCATATCTGATAGTTTTTATCGGTAACAAAATTTATGATTTGGCAGATAATGCTCCCTTAAATCCTAACATCATGTCTTTGGAGAAGCCATTTAACTTTATTGGATATTTGAAATTTAAATCTATAGATCTACTAGAGATTTTTATCACATTTCATGCATCTCCTTATAATACCATTGTAAATTGTCAATATTTATCGTGTGACGACACAAAACACAAATCATGCTACTGATTGTGATTTTTTTCCAATATCACCCCACAAAATGATCAAGAAGTCATTCAGTATTTATTTTTTTCAACTCTATTTATATATTCAACGGATCATTAGTTACATTAAAAACATTTTTTGCAAGTTATTACATGATACAATGTACATTTTATATACAAAAGACTTAAAAATCTTTAATCAGTTTTTTAACTATGATCTGTAAATAGAAGGGAACTTTAGGGTGCTAGCGAAAGGGTTTTTTAACTTAGAAATATAAGGAAAATTGATGTTCGAGCCATCTATAGTGTTTGATCCATCCAAGTTCGAACTAGTGAAGTTTGACTGTACATTTTTTGTATCTATATATTGTTGCTGCACAATAGGACATTCAGATTACATACTATTGCTACTGTTTATAATGTATGTAGTTTTAGCTAAGATATTATACATAATCATAAAGAAATGAAATCAATGAACATGTATGTTGATTTTTCATAAAGTGGACACTGATTACTTGGTTTGGGTGTACCTGCTGTACCCTTCCATTTCCTTCTAATTTCTTTCATTTTTGTAGAAATCATGAATTTTTTTATTAGTTCATTCTGTGACTAAATTAAAATCTAACATGACATCCTTCTTTCGCTTTGTAAAGAATCAAACGATTTATCGATTGGGTAAAATCTCGTTATCACATGCGCCGGTGCATGTGACTGACTTTCCCGTCGTAAATGTACATGTTGATGAATTATCGTCTGCTCGAATTCGGCAGCATAAACTGTGTGCAACATTGTCCGCAAACGTAAATATAAATTAATGTCTTCCAATCAAAGTATACTACTGTATTTGTACTCTTAGACATATCAGAATCGAAATAATTAATGGAAACCAGAATGTGTTTTGAGTTTTAACATGGGTTGGCAGATATTAGTATTTTATCCTGAGCCAGAAGCGAGGGATAAAATTTACTAATATCCACCAACCCATGTTAAAAGTCAAAACACATTCTGGCTTCCATGATTTATTTCTTAAATGTACATAATTGTATAATATGAGATCTATAATATCATGCCTTCAAAAAATAGAATTTTAATCATATTTCATAAAAAGCAAGACACTATACTTTTTTACACATGGCCTTGGTTCGTGGTACTTGTTGTGAGTAATTGTTGTTTAACGTCAAGTGAACAAATTTTCAACAATATCAGGATGAGAACTATTTACTTTTTAAACAGATCATGCTATCTATTCTGTACTAGACCAACATACTTAGTTGGATTTTAATAGTGCTAGCTCACTGAAACAACAGTCTGCATGTGTAGGATTAAAAAGTGTCCGCCATGAAATATTGTCCTCTGTTACAATTGTTTTCTATGATAAAGTCTGAGGACAGAATAAAGCGCAGAGGTGACTTCTTTTGGTCTGTTGGGGATTTTTCATTTGAAAAAGATACAATCAGACACATTTTCACAGGACAATATTATGGCTTACACATGTAGACATGTCACCCACTCCATTCACATATTATCCCGACTCCCGACCAACCAATCATTACTCCTATTCCTTTACACTGAGTTATTAACAGGGATACAGAAAATACCAACTTTGTATCCTTTGGATTAACACAATAGGGATAAAACCCACAATGTATGGTACTGCACTCAAAACAAGCATGCTGAACCGAAACTATAAGGGTGATTTAATCCATAGAAAATTAAACTACAATGGTTCACAATCCACATACCAACTTTAAATACTCTTCTAGCTCAATCCAAACTTTAATGCAGTCAGGATTAGACAACATTAGAAACTAAACCCTCACCAGGTTTATATTATCAATTTAATATTCAATGATCATTTATGTACATTGTGGGTTCAATCGATATCAAGTTTGTGGTTTCTGGAAACATACAAAAATGTATATATTAACATTTTTCCATGGTGCCTTTTAAAATATTTTCCTCTCATTGATGGCTTATAATTTCACAGAATCTTCCAGTCTTGACCTTAATTTTTTCACCTATTTGCCCGAAAGCCAAATTTAGAAAAATGTTCTGTTTATTCAAACAAATTCTTTCATAAATTTCACTTGTCCGAATCCAGCTTTGCTTGTCCAGGCTTTGGGCAAGTGGGTTAGCACGAAGGCTGATCTTCAGGTTCATTTCAAAATAGAAAAATCCATATTAATCTACAGAGACAGTGTATTCTTTCACAATGATCAATTTGCATTACAAATTTAAGACAGATTACAACAATAAATATCTACTTGAATACCATAAATTGTGTTCAACAAACAGAATTAGTAAAATCAAACAAACCTGACTGCTTTTAAACCATTTATTAAATATGTGTAGCTGGGCAACTTTAAAAGACATTGCGAGTAAAGGTTTTAATTAAACAAAATTAATTTCCACCAGAAGCTTACTCTGTAAGCCTCTCCACTTCAGCACTTCTTATTTGTTGTCATCCCTTTGAAAGAGAAGTCACTTCTCCAGTTTCTAATTGAATTGAGCATGTTACATTTTTAGTTAATTTATTTCAGTTTGTATTACGTGTATAAAATCAAATTTGTCTGTGAAATGTAGTAATGTCGTAATTAAATTTAAAATGTTTAAAAAAAAGTTTCATATTAAATATTATTTTAAGCACATGTACATATAATAAATGTTAACAAATTACATGCCATTTTTATTTTAAAATAGGACTCTGCAATTTTCATTATTGACTCGTAAATAACTCACAGGCCGTTATTCTAATCAAAAAAAGCTTCCCAATATATTAAAGAACTAAACTTCGATTTAAAAAACAATAAAAATATATTGCAGTCAGGGTTTCCTCTGGGTTGAATTTTTTTTGAGCAAACACTTGAGCCAAAAACTAAATTTTTGAGCCACTTTAAAATATTTTGAGCCATAAATACTTCAAAAAATTTTGGCACTAAAACGCACATAAATATTAATCATTTATTTATTTTCTTACTGCATACATGTTAAAACAATATAAGGGTACATGTACTTTTTTAAATACAATAGCACAATACTGTTTCAGTTACTATTACAACCATAAAAGACAAGTA
>MJUT01028607.1:570558-590090 GCA_002080005.1 Gigantidas platifrons | reverse complement strand
GGTACGCGACACACCGCCTTATGGTCATGCACCCACATACCAAATAAATACTATTTAAAAAACAATTATTTGACCTTGAGGTCAAAGGTCAAGGTTCCACAAAGGTCATTACAGTACGCGACACACCACCTTATGGTCATGCACCCGCATACCAACTATCATTGACCTATCTCTAAAGACAAACATGTTATGACTCGGACAAGAAAATACTATTAAAAACAATTATTTGACCTTGAGGTCAAAGGTCAAGGTCCCACAAAGGTCATTATGGTATGTGACACACTGCCTTATGGTGATGCACCCACATACCAAATAAATACTATTTAAAAAACAATTATTTGACTTTGAGGTCAAAGGTCAAGGTCACACGAAGGTCATTACGGTACGCAACACACCGCTTTATGAGCATGCACCCACATACCAAATATTCTCGAAAGACAAAAATGTTATGGCCCGGAAAGAATACTATTTTAAAAAAAAATTATTTGACCTTGGGGTCAAAGGTCATTATGGTACGTGACACACCGCCTTATGGTCATGCACCCACATACCAAATATAATTGACCTATCTAGAAAGACAAAAAAGTTATGGTCCGGACAAGCTTCGCTGAGAAGAAGCAGAAGAAGCGGAAGTGGAAGAAGAAAAAATCAGACTAAAACAATATGTCTCCCTTCATTCGAAGGGGAGACATAATTACAGTACATGTAATCAGAAACGTTATTGTTCAATTCTGTCTGTTAAGTGAGGGTAATTATATATGTGTCCTTGTAATAATTAACGTCTTCTTTTAATCAAGCATTTCTTTGCAAAGTATAGATGCCATATCAAAATATTTATCTCATGTTAACTGCTTTATAAAAGCAATTAAAATGATGTAATCAAGTTCGGTCGGATCTCTCATGATTTTTTAATGAAAACATATACATAAACATAGAGGGGGACATTATTGTACATACTAGAAACTCGTTTTTATAATCAAATTAATTTCTTCATTACATTAATTAATGGGGGGCGATATTGATGGGAGTGGTTTTGCAGTGGGGCGATATTACTTGCATTCGGGTACTATATGCAAGGACGTATATATCAGGGGCGGATCCAGGATTTCAAGTTAGGGGGGCGTACTTAAAATAATCGGGCGGAGTGGAGCGAGGCACGGAAATTTTTGGAGTATTTCGTGTGAAAAATCACGATTTTACGCAAAAAAAAAAAATTTTCTTCTCCAATTTTAGGGGGGCGAACCCCCCCCCCCGGATCCGCCCCTGTATATGTTACTGACATATCATTGGTAAAGGACTAGAAGTCTGTATAAAACACACAACACACAGTACATTATCAGACAAGTCACTGACATATATATAGTGAACACTGTATCCAATACAAACAAACCCAGACTTAAGTGGTGATATGTACTGATTGCATACTGGCAGATAATAAATTTCAATTTAACTACCATATATGACAGTGCCCATGTGGAGAGGACCCTTGTAACTTGATATAACTTCTGTCCAATCCAATTTTTTAAATATTTACCCCATGACAGTCCCTCCAATAAAATAACAATGTACAAGGTGAACCGACTATATACATTTTGTATATAATGATTACCTAACAAAATTCATCCAAAGTTCTCCATTTTCTATTCTTTTAATGGACGCAATACTGAAAGATTTCGACATTGTTTCAAAAAATAATTTCTTCAGTTGGCTTGCTTCTGGACTTGTAGCTTGACAGTTAATCTAAAAATACAAGAAATACAGACCAAGTAACAGTCTTGAAGCCCATTATCATCAAACAATTAATTATAAGGTAATTATACAACATATTAAGAATAAACTAGTAGAACGTGCTAAAGTGGGTCACGGGTCACTGTGAGTAGCATGTGTAGTCGCGTGACTTGTCTCATTGGTAATGAAAAAACTGTTGATACTCATAAAATATTGATAAATGCAATAAAATTTTATGTTTATCTTCAAGAAATATGATAGACAAAACCATGTGTGAAGTTTTATAATGAAATATCTCCGATTTCTATGTAAATTTACGAGTTGAAGTGGGAAAACACCCACAGGTAATTTTAGCGATGTATTTTTATCTTGTTCCAATCAGAAAATAAAATTGTTTGCCTCTTTCTACGATTTTTCTAGTGGATTTTGGATTTTTTTTCTTTTTTAAGGAAATACACGAGTAACTATTTCTTCAGTGGAATGTATTGATATAACGATTTTGGTACGGAAAAAAAATGCTTGGAAAGCAACATCAAGAAACTAAAATAATATTATTAGTTTTAAACATAAGAAGAAACTAGGGCTATTTTTTATGCCGCGAGGATCTTTCTGGATGTTACGAATTGATGGACTTAATTTACTACATTCTATGTCTAAATGCATTTTTACATCAAGTGCAGTTTGACAATTCATGTTTGTAAATGTTTAACTCAAACAATGCAAATTTTAATAATATGACAATATAATTATAAATAAATTTCGTCAAAAAACAATATCAGATTCATGTTTCAATATAAAATGTCTCTGGATTGTCCATTCGGGTTTCTCTAACGTGTATTTGCATGTATATCGATTTGGATATTTTGTACTTTAACTTTAGATTGCCGGAAATAAATTAAAACTGAAAAAAAAGCTCCAAATTTACCCCCTTAAAATAATGCCTATGGCTTGTAATTCACATTACCATTTTGAAATGACCACTGATGTCGTCTGCTCGTTTTCGTTTACCAAAGTCCCAGGATGTAGGTATGTAGGTAGTAGGATCGTGAGCAAGTGGAGCTGGAACAACCATGGATGATGATGACGTCTTTGTTGTCCCAGTGTCGGCTGACCTATCATTTAAAAAGATGATTCATTCAAATCGCCAATATATATACAACAGTCTATAAAAAGCTGCGCTTGGACACTACGTTATGAACACAGCAGACATTGGACACTCTGATGCATCAGAAAATTATGAGAAAATGGGTACAGAATTTATCTTCCCATTGCTATTTGATGAAAATACAGACATTTTGCTTTGCAAAAACTCTCAAGGATCTTTTAATTTAAGACTTTCATTTATTACTTATGATGTCACACTTTATGTCCCAAAATAGAATCCCTCCACACTAACACCTAAATAAAAAAAATAACAAAAATTTCTTTGGAAACGTCCGAGGAAAATGCGCTACAAACTCTATTAGATTAATCAAAGATACAATATAATAGTTACGTGAACTAGTAAAATATTACTTTCCGAGGAGGGTTGTGACCGTGATGGTGTGGTAGTTGTAACTACGGGGTGTTCCGATTGTGAAATCCCAATCCGGTCCTTTCCTCATTCATGACAAGAGTACAAGACGGATGCCACTACTTACCTTTCCGGAGCACCTGATGTTACCCCTGGGTTTTAGTGGGGTTTGTGTTGCTCAATCTTAAATAGTTTTTTATGTAATGTTTTGTAGATCGTTGTTTGCCTTTTTATCTTTTTTCACCTGGTCATTGTATTGTCTGTCCTTCGAGTTACATATTCTGATTACCCCCATTGGTATCTTTAAATTTTTTTACATAGCTGGTCATCATGCTAAAGTGAAGAGTTCAGTTCTCCACCGCGGTGACGGATACTAGATACAACTATAGGTGTTCATGTTGTCCGACCTTTGGCTTTAAAGCGGGCACCAACCACCCAGTAGCCAGTGTTTCGTCACTGACATGATTTATTAGATATATTTATTATTGAATTTTACAGTTCTGAAATAATGTAGTTCTGAAAGCTATTCATTCAAGTTATAAAGCTCGCTCCATTTTATGAACTAGCATAAAACTTGCCATTCCCTCCACTTTTCGATCTGCTCAACTTCTAAAACTTGCCCCCCCTCCACACACTTTCCGGTTCACTCACACACCTCTGTAATCATAAGCTTTAATATGGTTGAAATACCTTTTCTTCCTGATTTCAATTTCTTCAGAATTAACAAACACTGGTCGTCTACGAACATCTCGCTCTGTTCTATGGACCACATTTTTCTGTACCATTCTCTGAAAATCCACCATGTAATCATTACCACTGGTTTTAAATTTCATCTGACCAGAGGGGTTTTCCTGGTAGTTCATCTCGAGGCTGTCACTATCCAACATGGCTGCATATCCTGTTACGTTCTGTAAATGTGTTACAAGATGTTTAGAACAGTTCAACAACAATGGTGGACAATAAAACAGACTACAACAACATACTATATTCCTGAAACACATTAAGCTCAAAGACACAAACAAGCACATGTTTATTTTTAGAAACTGTTATTGAGGTAGAACATCAAAAATATAATATAAACAAGAAATGTGTGCATCACAAAATATGCCCGTCAATATAAATTATCAAACGGTATAATGGTAATGACCCCAAAATAAATAGGGTTCTTCCCCTTCCACGTGGGAATCATGTGGCCAAGTTTGGTAAAGATCCAACATACAGAACTAAAGTTATGTGCGGAAACGATCCTGTTGTCAAACATTCTATTTATAGTAATGGTGACCTTGACCTTTGACCTAATGACCCCAAAATAAATAGGGTTCTTCCCCTTCCACAGGGGAATCACGTGGCCAAGAATGGTAAAGATCCGATATACAGAACTAAAGTTATTGTGCGGAAACCTGTGTGGACGCCCGCCCGCCTCCCGCCATACCCAATCACATAATACGGCCCGTCTCGAGACGGGCGTATAAAAACACAATCTGAAATGAAAAACTATTAATCTAATAAAAATTAGATGTTTGATAGATCTTTCTTTTAATAATAGATGTAAAGTACCATTCTCTATCCAGAGTTGTCGTTCCTGCTACGCTACACAACATCTCTGTCAACGCCCATTTTACAAGATTTATGTAAAATTTAGAAACAGTAAAAAAATGTACTTAAACTTGTTTTAATTATTGTAAATATCAATAAAGATGAAAATAAATCACTCATTTCAAATCAATTCTCTCTTAAAAATGATTTGCGATCGTTTTTAACTTTTTAATTTTTACCTCCACAAAATAGTTCTCCAAGAAGTGGGGGGGGAATCATTTTTAAGAGAGAATTGATTTGAACTGAGTGATTTATTTTCATTTCTATTGATATTTACAATAATTAAAACAATTTTAAGTACATTTTTTTTACTGTTTCTAAATTTTATAAAAATCTTGTAAAATGATAATGAGCGTTGACAGAGATGTTGTGTAACGTAGCAGGAACGACAACTCTGGATAGAGAATGGTAAAGTACCTCTTCACCGTACAAAATCCATCGTTCATGTTGATCTTGCCAGTACCATTTGTATTCTGTTGCCAATGGCTGAAACTTCTGTACTGCTGACGACTCTGTTGATAATCTCCGTACATTGTGTAATGTTCCTCTTTTCTTTGCTCTCATTTGAATGAAATCCACATTCATATTAATCTGTCTTCTGCAATGATTTAAGCGATAAATTTAGGAGTAAAGCTAACCTTGATGAACACAACAGCCATACCTGATCTTCACTTCATGATTGATAAGGAGACATTTTTTCTCAGAGTTGTATTGAGATAATAGTATTCAAAATGAATATAAATGTTGTTCTTTCAAAAAAAAAACATAGTACATTCTCTTCAAAAACACAAACATTATATAATCGCCATCATGATAATGGGCAGTATCTATAATTTCAATATCACACGATTTTCGTGTTGCTTAATAGTAACACAACGAGTGTCGCCATTCTCTATCCAGAGTTGTCGTTCCTACTACGCTACACAACATCTCTGTCAACGCTCATTACACAAGATTTTTGTAAAATTTAGAAACAGTAAAAAAATATTGCTTAAAATTGTTTTAATTATTGTAAATATCAATAAAGATGAAAATAAATCACTCATTTCAAATCAATTCTCTCTTAAAAATAATTTGTGATCGTTTTTAACTTTTTAATTTTTACCTCCGCAAAATAGTTCTCCAAGAAGTGGGGGGTAAAATCATTTTTAAGTGAGAATTGATTTGAAATGAGTGATTTATTTTCGTCTTTATTGATATTTACAATAATTAAAACAATTTTAAGTACATTTGTTTTACTGCTTCTAAGTTTTACAAGAATCTTGTAAAATGAGCGTTGACAGAGATGGTGTGTGGCGTAGCAGGAACGACAACTCTGGTTAGAGAATGCGAGTGCCGCTAGTAGAGCTGGAATGGCTTATCCTTGCAGAGAATTGGAGTTCGCCTACGTTTTCCAGTGAGTTTCGTGTTGCTAAATGTGTTAGTTTTCTGGGTAGTATTTTATCGACCATTGTAATCGTCTTTTGCCCATTGTATTGTCAAACCAGAGACTATATTATTGGTATTTGTTACTTCTCCACTAAGTAGGGAGTAACAGCAAAGACTGATTGCCTAGGAATCAGAATAATATGTCTATAATGCTATTAAGACGGCACTGCATAAGTGATAATTCTGTTTTCATCACCTATAACCTATAGATTACATACCCAAATTTAACATGGCAGTCGGTATTGTTGACATCACAATACATCATTTCAATTTCAATATTTGAAGAGGGTTTAAAGTCCGTCCATTCACCGCCGTTTGCGAACTGCCACTGGTACATACAATCTTTATGTTGTCCACAACATTGATCCCCATATCTGCATTTTCCTCGAAGATGGTAAATACAAATATCTACAGACTGTTTTCTCCGGTCTTCTGTGCACTCAAAACCCCATCCGTCATTTTTCTTCTCTTCGGTGCTCTCTATTCCTCCGAAGGAAAAGGACAATGCAGACATCCCCGTAAATAAGCACGGATTAGACTTGGATCTGTTCAAAATTCCAAACTTCATTCTTAATTATAGTAGATATTACACATAATTATTTTCACGTTACTCCTATTGAGTAGATCCATGGACTGTTTTGTGTTCGGTGAGTTCTTTTAAGATGAGAGGTGATTGTTCTTTTAAGATGAGAGGTGATTGTTCTTTTAAGATGAGAGGTGATTGTTCTTTAAAGATGAGAGGTGATTGTTCTTTAAAGATGAGAGGTGATTGTTCTTTAAAGATGAGAGGTGATTGTTCTTTTAAGATGAGAGGTGATTGTTCTTTAAAGATGAGAGGTGATTGTTCTTTTAAGATGAGAGGTGATTGTTCTTTTAAGATGAGAGGTGATTGTTCTTTTAAGATGAGAGGTGATTGTTCGTTTTGTTATTATGGGCGGAATTGATAACAATCGCTGTTTAACCTTTCTCTTTATAAAATGTAATAATTCATTTTAGTTAAAGAATACTGTCCAGTTACAGAAGGGATAGTATAGTAATTGCTTTTAATCTAGGCTAAGAATCAAGTGCTCATCACAGCTGAAGTTTGTTAGAATTGATTTTCCAATGAAAAGTTTGTCAATGTTTTCATGAAAGTATTCTAAAAAAAAAAAAAGACGTTTGAAAACTTGTTGTAAAAATGCAATATTTGCCAGGTTAAACTTCACATTTTATTGCATTTATTAAGTCATTAGCAGAATAAATTTGATTTCAGTCACAATATAATGGTGGAATTGATGGTTATCAATCATTGTAAGTTTCAGTTTTCTTTTCATATCAACATGTATATTGTATATATAGAACACAGTGTACTATNGCAGACATCCCCGTAAATAAGCACGGATTAGACTTGGATCTGTTCAAAATTCCAAACTTCATTCTTAATTATAGTAGATATTACACATAATTATTTTCACGTTACTCCTATTGAGTACATCCATGGACTGTTTTGTGTTCGGTGAGTTCTTTTAAGATGAGAGGTGATTGTTCGTTTTGTTATTATGGGCGGAATTGATAACAATCGCTGTTTAACCTTTCTCTTTATAAAATGCTATAATTCATTTTAGTTAAAGAATACTGTCCAGTTACAGAAGGGATCGTATAGTAATTGCTTTTAATCTGTCTAAGAATCAAGTGCTCATCTCAGCTGAAGTTTGTTAGAATTGATTTTCCAATGAAAAGTGTGTCAATGTTTTCATGAAGGTATTCGAAAAAAAAAAAGACGTTTGAAAACTTGTTGTAAAAATGCAATATTTGCCAGGTTAAACTTCACATTTTATTCCATTTATTAAGTCATTAGCAGAATAAATTTGATTTCAGCCACAATATAATTATGGAATTGATGGTTATCAATCATTGTAAGTTTCAGTTTTCTTTTCATATCAACATGTATATTGTATATATAGAACACAGTGTACTATCGTACAACTCTATGGGATAATGTTTACAAGACGTGTTTAATCAGAATCCATAAATCGAAGGACAGACAACACAATGCCCAATAGAGTGAGTGAGTTTGTTTAACGCTAATTCAGCAATTTTTCAGCTATATCATGGCGAGAACAAGTTAATGTGATAAAGTTTGTCAGTGACTATGGCCAGGTCAGTGGTTTTCTCTGAGTATTCCAGTTTCCTCCAACAATAAAACTTACCACCACTATATAACTGAAATATTGTTGAAAGTGGCGTTAAACACCATAAACCAAACAATACCAAACTATACTATATACCTGGTCATATTGGTAGGCTTAAATGGTGTACGTCTTTCCGATACTGCAGATTCGAAGGATTTGTAACTTTCTGCATCCTTGTCTCCTGTTTCCTCAGCAAAGCATGTTTTTACATCAGTTAGAACATCTTTAGGGCGTCTCTTTGTGTCAATACCATATTTTTCAAGAACATCTGGAATGAGATTGTCTTTCATCTAATACGCAGAACAAACAGCAACTCGTTATATAAATATTTTCTGGGGGTTTTTTTGCGGTTTTATTCTTTCGTTTTTCAATGTATATGTGTTTAGTTTCGATTATGATTGCTAAAAAAATTCCAATAGGTTTTATTTCTAGGTCTCTGTTCATGCTGAGCCTTCTAGTCAATATTATCTTAGTTTTATGTGCTTTTTGTGTGTTTGTTTCCGAGTTGCACTCCATATAACAAAATGTGGATTAAGTTTGTCATTTACTTGCGGCTGATCCAGGATTTCTTCAGATAGTCAGGCTTCCTCCACCAATAAAACTGACCACCATGATATACCGGTACTTGAGACTGAAATGCTGCGGAAGTGGTATTAAAAAAGTCACAATAACAGTATACACAAAACAATGAAATCAGTACCTTTAACTGCAGGGTGGCACATGTCGTGGCTTTTCCTGCATCGTCTTCCAAACGAACACTTCCCAGTAACATAAGACTTACAAAGATGCAGGAACGGACAGTTACCAGAACGTTCACTTCTACACTCGGTGCCACCACTATACAATTTGCAAAAAGGTGGTCTTGTGACTTGGCAGCGACTTTTAGGGTTCTTGAATACGTTTCTAAGCGCTTCTATGTCTAGTTCGTACAAGTAATGTTCTCGTAGTAATTCTCGGTTATGACTAGATGCGAAGTCGTGACCATATTGACATCTTCGGCTGGCCTTGCAGGAGTCTGATAACAAATAGAATTTACAAACATGTACTTTATGGCACAGCCCGTCACAATTGCTCTGTTTTCCGCAGTGTGAGGGACAAAGTTCAAGTCTAGTTTTTGCTCTTATTTTTGATGAACCACCCTCATCTTCAATGTCAAAATTATCTGGGAATGACTTGAACAGAGGAAGCATTGAAAATCTAAAAGTTCTCCCAATACGTCTTTTTACTTCATTTTGTACGTCTTCAATCGTTTCAGACATGTCTTCATCTTCACATAGATACTTGATGGCTTCTAGGACAATTTGAATGTCATATTTCTTTAACACCCTTGGTTGGTGTTTCTGAACAACTGACGCCATATTTTCTTCATTCTAAATGAAAGCAAATAAAATTAAATTAAAAAAAAAACAACATACCACACTGTCGGAACAGGTATAAAATCCATTCGAGAAATCGCTGTTCAAAACAGATGGAAAATTGATACCCCCTAACACATAAACATCACAGCTCACTGCCCTGTCTTAGTATAACATCACAGCTCACTGTCCTGTCTTAGTATAGGCACTGCAATAAAATGTGTCTGGGTTAAGCTAGTTTTATTGGCCCTAAACCTTTCTTCTTTGTGAGAACAGCCTACAGCCACAGAAGGGTTAAATGCTCACCATGTGCCGCTATTAACTCGATATAACCTTCTTATGTTCTCGCATAAAGTGGAATGCTGATAGACTAATAGCTGCCTTCAACAATCAATGTCTACAGAATATAGAACTTTGATTTGTTAAGAGTCTATGATTTACGCGATGCTTCTTTATATCATATTCTACGCTCGCAATATAACTATCGCCTGTTTCCACACAAAAAAAAATAGATGACAAAATGTCTAAATGTTACTAAAAGTTGAAATGAATATATTTAGTTCTGTTAACTATGTCACCTTTCGAAAATTAACCTCAACCGTTGCACTTACATGATCTTTAACTAGTTATTATTAAGGAAAGTGGTCTATTTGAAGCCAGAAATAGAAATCCGACCATTCGTTTGCAAACAATGATTGCCAGTTTCTTCACAGATCCCCATGAACCTGTCCGAAACGAATCTCCGAAATATGAAGTCACATGACATGAACTTTTATAGGATGGTAGACACTTGTACCTAAATCTACACTTAATTCTTGTAATTATCAAAATGGCTACCGTTGTCATGGTAACCAATCAAATGATAAAATACAAAGACAATCTTAATAAGAATAGTATAACTACTGAACAGAAATTCATGACACTTCACAGGAATAATATCTAGACTATGTGGAATTAGTTGGGCAAAGCAAATCAGGTTGAAGATATGTTGATGCCATTTCCATGGGAACACAAAAGGTGGCGAGTTTTGAAATTTTTACCTATTTTCCACCAAATTTCATGAAACTTTAGGGACATGACTACCAGACTTATATGGTGAGGGGGTTCCCGAACAGAAATAACGAACCGACTGTTGACACCACCGGTCTTAGGTGGATGTCTAAAGACCTTAACACTTGAGATGGGTATGGCCACTATGGGGCACGAACCCGACTTCTCGTTAGTGGTTAGTGTGGTCAGAAGTCTATCATCGTAACAACTCGGCCACTCATGTCACTTCGATGGGGAATGATGTAGGCTTTGGTAATCAACTGTCTTCATAGTTAATGTTTTGTATTATGGGCTCCCGAACGTAGATTTTGGTGCTACGTTAACAATTAAAGACAATGTTTTGTGTCTATTATGTACCCGGACGTTCATTAGTTTGTATTATTATAATAATCAACAATATCACTCACACAAATAAGCAAGATAATAATGTGAACTTTAACACCATGAAAAAAGAATGATCTGTCATTTGAGGGTTTGGAAATAAATAAAACCTTCCTAGCTACCTAAGAACACTACATAACAACACCCGCCACTTTAATCCGTGAACCTGTCAAATTATTGCTTTTGTAGGTTTGCAACATTTATCCAATTTGTAGTAGTAAATACCATGTACTTAATAACTGCACACGAGGTCAATAACGAGATTTATTTTCCCAAAGGGTAGACTATTGATCGGGACGAATGAACTAGTGACCGACGCGAAGCGGAGGTCACTAGTTTATCCGTCCCGCTCAATAGTCTACCCCGAGGGAAAAAGAGCTCGCTGTTGATCAAGCCTGCAGTTATTAAGTACTTTATTACACCGACTTAAACAGGGGAGAGGGTAAACCATTTACTGTAAAAAAAAATGTAGTTATGTTGTATTTTATATTTGTGATTTTATGTTATTTCTTCTCCTTTGTATGCCGTAAGCATCAGGATAAAGAACAACAATGAACGCGCTATTTCCTTGCTATTTGTTTCCCTGTATATAGAAGGGAATTTTGTCTCATATACATTTACTTTTTCATCTTCTCTTCTGTCATCAATTAATTTTGTTCCGAGTTCCGAGAGATATACGTTGCCAAATCGATTCCGCTTTTCAATGTTTTTTTATATTGAAAAACATTTTTTTGGAATGCGGCGTTATATGACGTCATTGATGACGTCCGTGCACTAGTTTCGAAGACGTGCACTAGTTCCAGGACTAGTGCACTGTAAGGCATGGATTTCATTCAAATAAGTGCATTAGTTTAAAATAAAACTTAATCATGTGGTATCAATTCAAATTATTCATTGGTTCTTAATATAAGAGTGTATAATAATCACAACTATTAATCTTCAGTTTTAGAAAGTATAAACAAACTACCTCTTTTCTTGTCAGATTAGGTGAAATGTTGTAAACACGGATAAGGTGTTTATCTGTAATGATTATCATAGGCCCAAATAAACGTGATATAATCTATAAAATGATTTAAAAATACGATTGTCTGAATTGTGTCTGACATTTTTAAGAGCAGAAAAAAAGAACAAGGTCAAACAAGCGAGGCTATTAATATGACGGCTGAATCAATTAAAAGTGTAAATAGAGATTGATGTGCGCAACATCTGACACGTGTTTTTTTATTTGTATGTGATGTGCATTGGTGCATCGTATTTCCAGATTCAATCAAACACAAATCATGTGAAAATTCTTTGGTTTTATTCTGTTTTATAATATTTGACATTATGTTGAAAGGAACATCTTGGAAATTCACCACCGTTGGACAATTTGAATGTCATATTTCTTTTACACCCTTGGTTGGTGTTTCTGAACAACTGACGCCATGTTTTCTTCATTCTAAATATATATGCAATTAAAAGGTTAAGAGTATGTAAATAAAAAAATAAGAAAACCAAGATACCACACTGTCGGAACAGGTATAAAATCCATTCGAGAAATCGCTGTTAAAAACAGATGGAAAATTGATACCCCCTAACACATAAACATCACAGCTCACTGTCCTGTCTTAGTATAACATTACCGCTCATTGTCCTGTCTTAGTATAACATCACCGCTCACTGTCCTGTCTTAGTATAGGCACTGCAATAAAATGTGCCGGGGCTAAGCTAGTTTTATTGACCCTAAACCTTTCTTCTTTGTGAGAACAGCCTACAGCCACAGAAGGGTTAAATGCTCACCATGTGCCGCTATTAACTCGATATAACCTTCTTATGTTCTCGCATAAAGTGGAATGCTGATAGACTAATAGCTGCCTTCAACAATCAATGTCTACAGAATATAGAACTTTGATTTGTTAAGAGTCTATGATTTACGGGATGAAATGAATATATTTAGTTCTGTTAACTATGACACCTTTCGAAAATTAACCTCAACCGTTGCACTTACATAAGTAGATTGTAGGCAACGTAATTGCTAGTCTGGTGCCAGAACTGAGGCGAGAACTGAGAGAAACAATCCGTTCTATGAGAAATTCAGAAGCAACATCAGAGCAGGGACACAGTGAAACGAGAGATTAGGAGGTGGATATATGAAATACCCTGAAATATGCTGGGATGAAGATTGTATGTTTGCTGGGGATGGTGTCCATCTTTCAGGGTTAGGAAATGATGTTTTCATCCATACTATTCAGGATGATATGTTTGAAATGTTGAAGCATAATTAGATTGTGTATATGTATATGTTATGATACAAATACTCACAACTGTCAAGATTAATCTTCAGTTTTAAAAAGTATGAAGAAACTTCCTCTTCTCTTGTCAGATTACGTGAAATGTTGTAAACACTGACAAGGTGTTTTATCTGTAATATACATCAAACTTTGACCCATCAGTCAGTTGTTGAACTTGTGATTAAGCTAATCATACGATTAGCCATAATTACATGATTCATTCCTAATTACATGAATAGCTAATTCAGTGATTAAATATGATTAGTTAAAACATTGATTAACAAGGGCATTACAAAGCGTAGCATATCCCCTCGCCTAAAAATTTGACCCGGTGACCTTGACCTTTGACCTTGAAAATCAATAGGGTTCCAGATTCTCTTTAGGACTAAGTGTGCACCAAGTTTGGTCAAAATTCATTCAAGGATGTTGATTCTAGAGTGTTCACAAGGATGTTACAAGGTAAATATTTGACCTGGTGACCTTGACCTATGACCTTGAAAATCAATAGGGTTCAAGATTCTCTTCAGTACTAAGTATGTACCAAGTTTGGTCGAAATCCATTCAAGGATGTTGATTCTAGAGTGTTCGCAAGGATGTTACGTGGTAAAAATTTGACCTGGTGACCTTGACCTTGACCTTTGATCTTGAAAATCAAAAGGGTTCAAGATTCTCTTAAGGACTAAGTATGTACCAAGTTTGGTCAAAATCCATTCAAGGATATTGATTCTA
The DNA here is from genome assembly GCA_002080005.1 of Gigantidas platifrons. NCBI lineage: Eukaryota > Metazoa > Mollusca > Bivalvia > Mytilida > Modiolidae > Gigantidas > Gigantidas platifrons. The sequence continues at coordinate 575,869 of MJUT01028607.1, read as the reverse complement.
GTGCTCACAAGGATGTTACACGGTAATAATTTGACCCGGTGACCTTGACCTTTGACCTATGACATTGAGAATCAACAGAAATATAGATTCTCTTCAGGACTAAGTATGTACTAAGTTTGGTTAAAATCCATTGAAGGATGCTGATTCTAGAGTGTTCAGAAGGATGTTATGGGGTAAAAATTTTGACCTGGTGACCTTGACCTTTGACCTATGACCTTGAAAATAAAAAGGGCTCCAGATTTTATTAAGGACTAAGTATGTACCAAGTTTGGTCAAAATCCATTGAAAGATATTGATTCTAGAGTGTTCAAAATGATGTTACAGGGTAAAAAAGACCCCGTGACCTTGACCTATGACCTTGAAAATCAATAGTGCTCATGATTCTCTTAAGAACTAAGTATGTACCAAGTTTAGTCAAAATCTTTTCAAGGATATTGATTCTAGTGTTCACAAGAATGTTGCACGGTAATAATTTGATCCGGTGACTATGATCTTGAAAATCAATAGGAATCCAGATTCTGTTCAGGACTAAGTATGTACTAAGTTTGGTCAAAATCCATTGAACAATGCTGATTCTAGAGTGTTCACAAGGATGCTATGTGGTAAAAAAAAAACTGGTGACCTTGACCTTTGACCTGACCTTGAACATAAATAGGGTTCCAGATTTTCTTACGGAAGGACGGACGGACGGTAGCGTTACTATATCCCTTCGCAACTTCGTTGGCGAGGGGATAAAAAACAGTTCAGCACCGACATTTAATCATTGAATTAGCTAAGTATGTAATTAGGAATGAATCATGTAATTATGGCTAATCATATGATTAGCTTAATCGCAAGTTCAACAACGGACCCCTGGGATTATCATAGGCCCAAATAATTATTATATATACCATGGATCTTACGAATTAACTTATTTAAACCAACGAATCCGAAGACAGAAACTCATCATTATTTATTTATTTTGAAACGGAATGAAAAACAATAAATTGCAGACCAAAACCACAAGCACTGGTTAAGACCATCAATTACTGAATTGTGTACTCCGGTTGGTAAATGTTCGGTCACCCTTCTGTTGCTAAAATCCACCTTTGACATATCAAGCAAGCACTATATTCCAATCATTATTATGTAAAGTAGAGCATATTAACCTCCGGAAAATGCAATGTCCCCGGTGGGATTTGATCCCGGGACCTCACGCATTGTAAGCCACCGCTCTAAAGGAGATCACCATTAACGTGGTTAGTAGAGGTGGTTATGAACCTACTACGGTTCCTCTAACATTAGGTAGGGGAGCGTTCCCGTTACAATTAAAATAAAGGCCAGCTAGACTATAGTTTTCAGCTGTTCAATGGAAACTAAACTAAGAGCGCAAAACAACAAACATAACTCTGGAACCATACAAGACATTACAGCCAAAATCAAACTTGACATGTCTATTGTGTTCAAAATCATTGTAAAAAATCAAAGGTTTAACCGCGGGAAACTGAAGTTAAACCAATAAAATCATGACATGTTTCTAGTTTCATTTAAGGGGCATGACTCTGGAACCATACAAGACATTACAGCCAAAATTAATTTGATCAAAATCATTGTTAAAAAAATCAAAACCACACAAGTTTAATGTCTATTTTCAATTAAGAGGCATAACTGTGGAACCATACAAGGAATAATGATCAAATTTGAACTTGACATGTGGAAAAGTTGTGTAAAAATTAAAAAACACTTTGTTGCAAGAAACTTAATTTAGAGCATGGAAAAGACAAATTTGTCATTTTTCAATTAAAGTGCATATAAACCCTCACACCATGACAGGAAAACCCAAATTCGAACGTTATCTGTGTACTGTTGTCAAAAACATTGAGTAAAAATTTCAAAACATTTAGGAAAGGAAAATTTGGAGGTTAGAGTCCTAACCCTGAAGCTTCCACTGGGGCATACAAATATATGTAGGAAAACAATTCAGATCGGAGCTTAAGTTTTTTCAAAGTGTATGTTTAGAAACTAGAATGACTTTGTAATTGTTGCTGTTACAATTGAACATTGCCATTTGGATTGGATGAAATCAAATGGACCGATCATAGAGTAGTTGGATTTACATCTATCTATGTAAACACTACCTATCAAAACTAAAGTTACGAGTTTGATTCCCATGGTGAGGTGTACTCGATGTGCTTTGTTTATTACCAACATCATCAAACAGGTAAATCTTGTCAATGGTTGTTTGTAGGAATTCAATTTATTACAATTTCATCACAAGAAATACAGCCTTATAAGTGGGATGGCCTCTCTTGAGGAGGGAAATTTAGTATTATTTTACAGCATCAATGTGGGTGGATTTATAAGAGGGGAGGTATATGGTGGGAGGGGCCTGATAAGAGGATGACTACTTTAATATGAACTGAAATAGTGGTCCCTTCGACTCATTACAATGCTGTTCTACAATAATAACTAGTGCCTCAAAGAGGGGATAAGGGTTATGGTGTTTAATGCCACATTCAACAATATTTCAGTTATATCGTGGCGGTCAATTTTATTGGTGGAGGAAACCATAATAACCGGAGAAAACCACCGACCTGCCGCAAGTCACTGACAAACTTTATCACACCTCATCATGAGCGGCATTCGAACTCACAACTTTAGTGGTGATATGCACTGATTGCATATGTAGTTGTAAATCCAACTACCATAAGATACCAACCACGACGGCCCCTGTGCCTAAAAGAGAGCAGTCTTTACAAATATCATACATTACAGTATGTCATTACCAGCATCTTCCATATGTTCCATCACCCAGTTCATGGCTGCCTCTACTCCACTGTTGTTAGTATTATATACTGCCTTTTTACAGCCTTCTATGTTAAAACCCATGTCTGCTAACTGTTGGACTGTAGAATCATCTATTTGTACTTCTGAAATGTTAGAATAGAAATGGGTTGGTTTATGGTATTTAACATCACTTTCAACAATATTTCAGCTATATCGTGGAGGTCAGTTTTATTGGTGGAGGAAACCGGAGTATCCAGAGAAAACCACCGGCCTGTTGCAAGTCACTGACAAACTTTATCACATAAAGTTGTATCGAGTGCACCTCGCCATAAATGGGGTTCAAACTCACAACTTTAGTGGCGATAGGCACTGATTGCATAGGTAGTTGTAAATCCAAATACCATACGATGACGACCATGTAGATTTATGTTTGTTTGGCATACACTCATTAACCATGACAAGCTCTGTGGGTTGATCATGGGAAAGTCACAAGTATCCAGCATCATACAAGATATCATGTGATGCAATATTCATTTTCATATATAAAAAATGTTCTATAGTATTTATTTAAAAAGAAATAACAGCTTTGCAGCGACGTTTGAGAATTTCACCATCTATAATGCAAAACCTTAAACTCCCAATACACAAATAAGACAATGTACAATGACAGAAGCTGGTGTAAACCAAGATATTGGCTTGAGAATGGTCATCAACCCCCTTTTAATAACTAGATTTCCATGAGTTTCATCTTATAAATATCACATACTGTCACAATAATGGTGACCATATACAATGACATTACAATAATCATCCCAATTTATTGTTTGTGATTAACTCTGAAATATCCTCATAATTATATTGTTTTGTCCATCCATTTGTCTGTCCGCATTTAGAGTACATGTTTTGTCCGCCTAGCATCTCTTTTGGGTATAGCTAGCAGCTTTTCATTTTAGTGGATGTTTGTACATGTACTAAACGTATGTATATTTTCTGATTTTACACAGGTATTATATGTGTCTTGCAGACACAGCAAATGTATGAGTAACAAATCATTGTTTTTACTTAAACCTTTAGTGTCAAAGCACTATGGACCCGGGTGGCTCAGTTAGGCAGTTGGATTACCTAACAACTCATACAAGCATATCACCAATATGGCGTGGGTTAACGTCCGGCTTTGTAAATTACAAAAAGGGTGCACTCGACTCGCAGCCGCAAGTGATAAAGTTTACCAGTTGCTTGTCCATGGTCGGTGGTTCTCTCCGGGTACTTCCACCACTAAAACTGGTCGCCATGATATAGCTGAAATATTGCTGAAAGTGGCATTAAACACAATAAATCAATCAATCAAAGCACTGTGATTGGGTATGCTTCGCTCCTTCAGTCTAGTTTATGATAGAGTAGACCCCCATGGCATCGTGTTACAAATTTCTATAAATACAACAGAACATTATATTATTTTCAATTTTTTAAAGGAGTTGTGAAAAACTTGTTTTGGTGACATTCTTTTTGGCAGCAAAGATGATTTTAAAATTTAATGTCAGTTAGTATATTTTTTTCATTTCACAACAAACTCATCAGCCGGGGCGCATTTCTTTTAGGTGAATCTGGATCATGATTCTGAATCACATAATTGTTTTGTTGTTTTTTTTTTCATCTAAAACAGAAATGGGTTTGCGAAACATAGGTGACCCATGTTTCAAATCGAAACATGAACCGAAACCGGTTAGAAAATTCGTTTTTTTCTTTGGATAGAAATGTCGGTTTTCGGTTCCTGAGTCTTAACTTTTTAAAGACTAAATGAACATCGTACATTTGTGATTGAATTTGAATTTTGGAGTTTAACGCCACTTTCAGCAACATTTCAGCTATATCATAGCGACCAGTTTCAGTGGTAGAGGAAGCCGGAGTACCCGGAGAGAACCACAGATCCTGCGCAAGCAACTGGTAAACTTTATCACTTGCACCTGCGAGTCGAGTGCACCTTTTTTTGTAATTTACAAAGCTGGGCGCGAACTCACGCTGTATTGGTGATAGGCTTGTATGAGTTGTTAGATCCAACGACCTAACTCATTTTCTTATGAAACAAAATATACACATGTAACATTAGTTTTTTTTCACAAACCGTATGAAATTTTGCGACATGTTAAATAAAACTCGGAATGATTTCCTGAAACATAATTTTGAAACATACCGTTTTTAAAAGCAACAAATCATGATTTTGTTTTCTGGAACAATGAAGTGAAACATGTTCCAGATTCAACTAAAAGAAATGCGTCCCAGGTGGTTTCAAGCATGGGTGGAATATTAAAACATATTTCATTGAATGTTGAATAAGAATGAATGTCATTGTACACATTAAGTGCACAGTTTAAAAAAATCTATTTGAAACTGAAAAGTAATTTTATATGCATTTTTGCCCCCCAGACATGTTACGTTGACAGTGTATTTAACACCTATGTTAGGAGTTGACAGTTATATGCCAGAACATTGACCCTCCACGCCAGAACATTGACCCTCCCCCCCCTCCACGCCAGAACATTGACCC
>MJUT01028607.1:557934-570398 GCA_002080005.1 Gigantidas platifrons | reverse complement strand
TCCCCCCCCTCCACGCCAGAACATTGACCCTCCCATCCCCTCCACGCCAGATAGAGCTATTTATGGATTTGTACTTTACCTCTTGTCTTATGTCTTCTTTTGTATGTATAAAACTTATATAATTTGACCTGTATATAGAATAACAGCAGTTGTGAAGGTCGAGACAGACATTATCGCTAATATTGCAGTGAGTCCTATAGGACGACCAGTGATAATAGTGAAAATGTCTGAGGTGACATGGGCTTCACCTTATATTGAGTTTGATCTATTTACTTACTCCCTTTTGCTATAAAGGTGATAACAAGTAACACTCTGGATACAAAAGAAAATTTTGATAATACATGTATTTGTATGTCATATACAATCAAAGATACATCCATTTAATTACCAAGGAGAGTGATGTATTTCTCATAGTGATTTATCATAATTATGTACTTAGTTAATTATTTCCAATTTTTAAATCGTCTGTAAACACATATGCAACATTAAGAATGTATTACTTAGTGATCTGTATTAAAAATATTACAATCCACTCCAAGCAAAACAAAAGTATTAATATTCTTTTAGTGATAGATGTGATTTTAATCAGATTGATCTCAGATAAAATCACATCTATCACTAACACTTTCATACTCTTGAAATCACTATGACCCACAGTAGGATTTCGTCATATCTGCCAAGCCGTGACATATCAATAAAGGGAAGCAAGGGAGTAATGTGATTTTAATCAGATTCTCTTTTAGTACATTTAGAATTAAGCAAATGTTCTGTATCATGTTGTATGTCGTATCTGAAAAAAAAATCTAAATAGTTAAAAAGTGTAAGATATTTTACAGTGAAAGTTGTCTAAACCAAACACCTGAATACAACAGAATCTTGTCTTAGCAGAAATTTTAAATAAAGTCCTAATGTAAGAAATCTTTGTTAATTTAACCTGTTTAAACCGAAAACCTGTCTATTCCAAACACAAAGGCTGGTCCCAAGAAGATTCAGTTAAAACAGGTGTCACTATACACTGTACTATTAGATAATTAAATGTTTATATTTACAGTTACATATATAGTATGGGCATTTGTTCCTGATGAATGGTTAAATGCCATAGGATTGACATATTTACCTCAAAAGTAAGTAAACAGTAGAGTTAAGGCTTGCTATCATTCCCTTGGATAACTCTAAGTAAAGAATTTGGTCCATTCCTAGTTTAGTTTTCAGCTTAATAACTAAATTTTTCTGATATTTAGAAGTAAAATTTTCACTCCCTTCAACTTTCAACACAGGGCCCTGGTGGCTCAATGAGTTAGGTAGTTGAATTACTTCACAACTCATACAAGCCTATTACCAATACTTCGTGGGTTCGCGTCCGACTTTGTAAATTACAAAAAAAGGTGCACTCGATTTGCAACCGCAAGTGATAAAGTTTACAAGTTGCTTGCCCATGGTCGATGCTTCTCTCCCGGTACTCCGGCTTCTTCCACCACTAAAACTGGTCGCCACGATATAGCTGAAATATTGCTGAAAGTGGCGTTAAACACAATCAATCAATCAATCAATCAATCAATCAATCAATCAATCAACTTTCAACACAAGGATGTTATTCTGACGTCTATATGAAAACATTGTGCATTGGTTCAATAAATCTTCTTTACCAGTTTAGCAATACAGGCTCATGTTCTAGGTTACTGATACCAGCCTGGCCTACACAATATTTTTATTAGATTATTTTGTTTATACAATGTAATACATATACTGGGCTATTGCCTTGCCTACATTTGCCTGTGTGACACTTTTACCAATATATTTATTATATGCTACAGATACTGGGCTATTGCCTTGCCTACATTTGCCTGTGTGACACTTTTACCAATATATTTATTATATGTTACAGATACTGGGCTATTGTCTTGCCTACATTTGCATGTGTGACACTTTTACCAATATATTTATTCTATTACAGATACTGGGCTATTGCCTTGCCTACATTTGCCTGTGTAACATTTTTATTAGCCTATTCTTTTTACATTGGAATGATTCTTATACAGACTCCATCATTGGATGCTGATAGTATCGCTACAGGTAAATACAGGTGTCTAAAATCATTATTTAAGGTCCTTTTTATACATATCCATTTCATCTTGTGTTTTGGTAATTTTCAACGTACATCTATTTCACTCGTTTTAAGCATTTTGTTTAAAATCTTTACATTTAGTAATGAAAAGACAAACATTATCAATACCTTATTATGTGTATAAGTGTGTGTCTATACATGTACAATATAATATGTGTATAAGTGTGTGTCTATACATGTACAATCTAATATGTGTATAAGTGTGTGTCTATACATGTAAAATCTAATTTTAGTGAGTGGGTGACTGATTGTTCTTTAATGCCAACTCAGCAATTTTTCAGCTATATCATGATGAGGTCTGCTTTGTTCTAGACCAACACACCGAGTTAGATTTTTATAGTGTTAGCTCACTGAAACAACAGTCTGCGGATAAACATGTCGCTCCACTCGGACACATTATTTCGATTCATAGTCAACCAGTCTTTACTCCTGCTCCTTAATACTGCGTGCTTAGTGGAGAAGCAACAAATACCAATTTCATAGTCTTTGATCTGACCGTGCTCGAACCCACGATCTACCCCACTCGAGGCAAGCACGCTAACCATTACACTACAGATGCAGTTTCCCTTAAAGATGTACAAAAGAGTAATACTTTCCACATTTTGTTGTTAATTCATATTTCATGTTTATAGTATATCCTTTTTATATAATAAACATTATTCAATAATAGGGCCCGGGTGTCTCAATGAGTTCGGTAGTTGGATTACCTAACAACTCATACAATCCTATCACCAATACGGCATGGGTTCGTACCCGGCTTTGTAAATGAAAAAAAAAAGGCTCACTCGACTCGCAGCTGCAAGTGAGATAAAGTTTACCAGTTGCTTGCCCATGGAAGGTGGTTCTCTCCGCGTACTACGGCTTCTTCCACCACTAAAACTGGTCGCCATGATATTGCTGAAAGTGCCATTAAACACAAAAAAATCAAATCAAATCAATTATTCAATAACAGTTACAATGTTTTATATTACAGATTCCTACTCCAGATTTTGTCCTACAGAAGACATACCTGAGGATTGTATACCACCGTTAAATGATTTAACTATATCAGAAGTCAATACAATGTTAAATGTTACAAATCACAATAAACATCGTTAACATATCTACCTGTCAAATTCAGGAGGGCAAGGTTAGGGTGATTAACCCCACTTTCTACAATATTTCCAGGGGCGGATCCAATGGGGAATGCACCCGGCGCACGCCCCCCCCCTCCCCCCTAAAATTGGAAAAAATATGATTTTTTTTTTGGCGTAAAATCGTGATTTTTCACACGAAATACCCCAAAAATTATTTTAAGTGCGCCCCCCCCCAACTTGAAATCCTGGATCCGCCCCTATTTCAGTTATATCGTGGGGTTAAATGTTACCAATCATAATAAATATCGCTAAAATATCTACCTGTCAAATTCAGTGGGTTAAGGTTAGGGTGATTAACACCACTTTCTACAATATTTCAGTTATATCGTGGTGTTAAATGTCACCTATCATAATAAATATCGTTAAAATATCTACCTGTCAAACCCACCGTTTATTATTTTTATGTTCGCAATGTAAGCATCGTGGGTATTAAGTTTTACCCATTTCCGTACAGTCACCTGTCCTCCATTTGTTTTCCACTCAATAACTGTTATAATCTGTTGGAGACCATTACTCTTTAGAAAACAAAAATCATCACTGATACTTTTTATTTATTATCAATTAATCAAAGAATGAATATATAGGTCATCAAATTGTTGAAATCAAATATTGAACAAAACATTGTAATATAATCATGATAATACAGAATGAAATATAAATGTACTAATCTAAAATGGCAATGGATCACTTCTGAGCTGACTGAGAGGAAGTATATAACATATTATGTGGGCATTTATTAAAGAAACTTGTTTTAACCCTCTAGTTCGGTTTGGTTAGTGTTTAATGCCACTTTCAACAACATTTCAGCTATATTGTGGCAGTCAGTCGTATTGGTAGAGGAAACTGGAGAAAAATTACCATATGATCATGATGGCCCTTTTAACCCTCTAGTAACTATATAGTTGATAGCATTAAAAGATACTGATCAACGAAAATTACTTACAAAATTTCGTATCAGTGCTCATGATTTAGAAATAGAAAAGGGGAGATATATTGGATTAAAAGCGCACGATCGTAAATGTAAATTATGTAAAATTGATATTGAAGACGAGTGTCACTTTTTATTACAATGTCCAAAGTTAGAAATTGAAAGGAAAGAATTTGTAGAACTTATAAGCAAAGAGTACAAAAATTTCAATATTCTTGACGTCAATAACAAATTTATATGGTTGATGTCTTCTGAAGATGATTTTATGATTCAACACTTATATAAATTATTACATAATTTAAATATTAAAAAACAATCTATATTAGCTGATGGGGTGTGATACTACCAGCACCCATATATATATACATATATATACATATAGTCAGTGTTAGCCATATGCCTCTTCAACAGATACTTTGGGGTCACTGTGCTTATAAACATCCATAATGTTTATTATTGTTTTTGTTGATATTTCTAATCACTGAAATAATTGCCAATCATTGTATGAAATTTTGTGTTGATTGATACTGCTCATAAGGGCAATTTGATTATCAATAAAACTATTTGTTTGTTTTGTTTGTGCCGACTCTAGTATCTATAAAACTAATTCAGAACTATCTTTAGATTTCTTCTTTAGTTTTGAGCAAAACATCAAAACTGAAGATTACTTGCACCACACATGATGATAAATTCTAAAAAGAAAAACATTTTTGTATATTAAATTAATAATACAAATTAAATTATAAGGAATATTTTCAATTTTGGAACAGGTTATTCTTGTATAACCTGGTCATGGCTCTGAACAGTTTAGCTTTTCATACACCGATTCATGGTTTATAAAGCTAAACTGCTCCAAAAAGGTTATATTGTATAACTTGTTAAAAAATGAAAATATTACTTAAATATTCACCGGATATATTACACTCCATAACACTACAAAACACTTATGTGCCGTTTGTTGTACTTTATAACATTAACGACACTTATTTCTTGATCCTCTGGTACTCTATAACATATTCTGGATATACTTGATCAAATGTAAATATAACAAATATATTTGGATTCTGTACACTGTCAACGCATGAGTCGTAAAGTTGAAATGGATCCCGCGGATTTCTGGGTGGAGGACGAATAAATGATGTTTCACCGGGGGCAAAATCACCAGCTAACACACGAACAATAAACATATGTTTCTTGACACCGAAATCAGTATAACTGTCTGCTGTCTGGGCCATTTTAGCAAAATAGCTGCCTTTTCCATATTTGTGCACAGTTTTACTTCCGCTGAATCTAAAGTCAAAGCCCTGTCTGCATATAGCGTCTACAATCTCTTCATTTGTGCCATGAAATAGTTGTAACTCTGCGACATTACCATCCTTCTTCTTTCTCTTCATTTTTTCTCTTTTGCTGAAAATATATTGCAACACAATATGACAAAATACACTATGTACATAACCAAAATTTGAGACAGTAGTAATCAGTCAAGGTCTAGAATATTAGGCAAGACATTTCGAGACAATTCCATATTAGGGTTCATATATAAGTCAGAATTGAGATTTCCGATTTTCTGATGAAAGAAAATGTTTTATTTGTGAAGGAAGCAATAGTACCAAGAGAAAAACCCTGGCGTACTATATGTTACTGACATCATTGGTAAAAGATTGGAGGTCTGTATAAAACACACAACATACAGGTACATGATCAGACAGGTAACTGACATAATGTTGTATCAAATACAAACAAACCCCAGATTTAAGTGGTGATATGTACTGATGGCATACTGGCAGATAAAGTTCAATCCAACCCCAGGTGACCACTATAGACAGGTTTGACTGTACGTATACCACATGACAGTGAAGGTGAACAGACTATATATATAATGATTACCTAACAAAATTCATCCAAAGTTCTCCATTTTCTATTCTTTTAATGGATGCAATACTGAAAGATTTCGACATTGTTTCAAAAAATAATTTCTTCAGTTGGCTTGCTTCTGGGCTTGTGGCTTGACAGTTAATCTAAAAATACAAGAAATACAGACAAAGTAACAGTCTTGAAGCCCATTATCATCAAACAATTAATTATAATTATACAACATATTAAGAATACACTGGTAGAACATGCTAAAGTGGGTCACGGATCACTGTGAGTAGCATGTGTAGTCACGTGACTTGTCTCATTGGTAATGAAAAAACTGTTGATACTCATAAAATATTGATAAATGCAATAAAATTTTGTTTGTCTTCAAGAAATATGATAGACAAAACCATGTGTGAAGTTTTATGACGAAATGTCTCTGATTTCTATGTAAATTTACGAGTTGAAGTGGGGAAACACCCACAGGTAATTTTAGCGATGTATTTTTATCTTGTTCCAATCAGAAAATAAAATTGTTTGCCTCTTTCTACGATTTTTCTATTGGATTTTGGATTTTTTCTTTTTTAAGGAAATACGCGAGTAACTATTTCTTCAGTTCTTTTAAAATAGTTTATAAAATATTCATGAATACATTCAAGGGTTATGGTGTTTAATGCCACTTTCAACAATATTTCAGTTATATCGTGGCTGTCAGTTTTATTAATAGAAGAAATCGCAATACCTGCAGAAAACCACTGACATGCCGCAAGTCACTGACAAACTTTATCACATAATGTTGTATCGAGTACACCTCGCCTGAACAGGATTAAAAAAAATGGAATGTACTGATGTAACGATTTTGGTACGAAAACAAGGTATGACAAGCAACATCAAGAAACTAAAATAATATTACAATGTATTAGTTGTAAACACAACTGTTGCATGAGGGCAAGTGTGGACACAGAAATGTGCTGTCCAAAAGGCAAGTGTGGATGTCAATATTTCATATTATTAACTTAAAAAAAAAAAAATTCATGGACACAGGGGTCCTGGATTTTTTTAATAAAAAACTAATACTGGATTATTATTTTTGCTTAAAGTCTGGTCCTGTGTTTTTATTTCAAATTTTCATCATAGCCCCCATCCCCCTCCCAAGGGATATAAAATTGTATCATTAATAATAAATTAATAAATAATAAATTCAGATTTTCTATTTAAAATAACTCTCATTTACATAACCACTGATATTTGTTCAATTTTTAATGCTGATTTAAGCTTTAGTCACAACAAATTTTTATTTTTCTCTTTAAACTGTCGAAACATAACATTTATTTAATTGTAAAATTCACAAATAAAATTCACCCCTCCCCCCTTTTTCCCCCTTTTTTCTTGTTTAAATCAATGATCAACAATATTCCAGAATCAAACAAATGAATAAATATAACATAGATTTCTTTTACATGCATCATTTTGTTTTACATTATCATATCAAGAAAATGGTGGTTGTAACATTCATCAAATTAAAGTGGGGGTAGGGGTTTTCGGGTGGGTTTCCGCGTAAGATGGTTCCGTTTCAATGTTAAAAGTCCGGTATTTTCCTTTCCTATACGAGCCAAAGAACATAGTTTATAGCTGTTTTTCTTTTTAAAAAATAATTGTATTTAAAAAATAATAACATTTAATTCACTCAGTAATATGCTTTTCCTCGCCGTAGAGCAAGGTTGGAAAGCTGGAGATGTCAAGATTCTATATTTATAAACTATTGACCTGAATAACCTTGCTAAACCATGCAGAGTCAGCGTGTTTTAAATCTGTCATCCAATCAAGACGCTCATTATTCTTGTCCAAGATAAAAATACATCGCTAAAATTACCTGTGGGTGTTTCCCCACTTCAACTTGTAAATTTACATAGAAATCGGAGATATTTCATCATAAAACTTCACACATGGTTTTGTCTATCATATTTGTTGAAGACAAACATAAAATTTCATTGCATTTATCAATATTTTATGAGTATCAACAGTTTTTTCATTACCAATGAGACAAGTCACATGACTACACATGCTACTCACAGTGACCCGTGACCCACTTTAGCACGTTCTACCAGTGTATTCTTAATATGTTGTATAATTATAATTAATTGTTTGATAAGAAGATTTGACAATTCATGTTTATAAATGTTTAACTCAAACAATTCAAACTTAAATAATATGATAGAATATAATTATAATTCTAACATGACGTCCTTCTTTCGCTTTGTAACCAAACGAGCGATTTATCGATTGGTTATAATCTCATTGTGACTGACTTTCTCGTCGTAAATGTACATGTTGATGAATTATCGTCTGCTCGAATTTGGCAGCATAAATTGTGTGCCACATTGTCCGCAAACTTAAATATAAATGACCGTCTTCCAATCAAAGTATACTACCGTATTTGTACTCTTAAGCATATCAGAATCGAAATAATGGGTTGGTGGATATTAGTAAACGTAAATATAAATCACCATCTTCCAATCATTTGAAGTATACAACCGTATTTGCACTCTTAGACATATCAGAATAAAATACTAATATCCACCAACCCATGTTAAAACTCAAAACACATTCTGGCTTCCATGATTTATTTCTTAAATAAATTTCGTCTAAAACAATATTTGATTCATGTTTCAATATAAAATGTCTCTGGATTCTCCATTCTGGTGTATATGTGTCCATTCGGGTTTCTCTAACGTTTATTTGCATGTATATCATTTTGTACCTTAACTTTAGATTGCCGGAATTAAATTAAAACTAACAAAAAATTCTCCAAATGTACCCCCTTAAAATAATGGCTTGTAATTCACATTACCATTTTGAAATGATCACTGATGTCGTCTGCTCTTTTTCGTTTACCAAAATCCCAGGATGTAGGTATGTAGGTAGTAGGATCGTGAGCAAGTGGAGCCGGAACAACCATGGATGATGATGTCGTCTTTGTTTTCCCAGTGTCGGCTGACCTATCATTTAAAAGGATGATTTATTCAAATCGCCAATACTAACACCAAAATAAAAAAATGTCGATTTTTTTTATTTCTTTGGAAACGTCTTTTCGAAATTCGAAACAACAAACTACAATAAATCAAAGATCAAATATAATAATTACGGGAACAAGCAAAAGAAAACATTACTTTCCAACGGGTTGTGACCAAGATGCTATGGGAGTGGAAATTCAAATGCCTCTGCAATCAGTGGTTATCACCCTAAAGTCGAGAGGTCGATTCTAGCCTGCGGCGAGGGATATTAAACACAACTTTATATGTTCAGTTTTGTCAATCGAATTGTCCGACCATTCCAGAGAGTATTATCTGTCTAGTATACAGCGTTTCGCCACACCACTAGTATCATTTATTAAATACATTCATTATTGAAATTAACAGTTCTTCCTCCCTCACTCAGGTATAGGTGACCTAAACTGATTTTGGCTATCCTGTTTAGGCCCTTTGTTTTTCTTGCTCCCCAAAGACTTTTACATTATTTGGCTTTCAAATTTCTCAGCACCGAGCACACTTGATGATGGGTATTCTCGAAACGGGTCTTACCTACTAAAATTAATATCTAAAATTGTATAACTATCACTAATTTGGTAACTCTGCTGGTGAACTATTAGACACAGAGAGTTTCATCCGCCCAGTTATCTATGTTCCGGTACTGATATGATTTATGAAACATATTTATCATTGAAACTTAGTTCTTATAAACTTTTTCATTGTAAGACTAATGTACATCTCTCAAGCACAGGAAACTTTAGTAACTTTAGCCAATTTATTATCCCGTTAAGACGCTTTGGTTTTCTTGCCCACACATACTTTTAAGGGCCCGGGTGGCTCAATGAGTTAGGTAGTTGGAATACCTAACAACTCATACAAGCCTATCACCAATGCGACGTGGTTTCGCGCCTGGCTTTGTAAATGACAAAAAAGGGTACACTGAACTCGCAACCGCAAGTGATAAAGTTTACCAGTTGCTTGCCCATGGTCGGTGATTCTCTCCAGGTACTCCGGCTTCTTCCACCACTAAAACTGGTTGCCATGATATAGCTGAAATATTGCTGAAAGTGGCGTTAAACACCAAAAATCAATCAATCAATCATACTTTTAAAATACTTGGCTTTCCAATCTTTTGCAAGCGTATCTGTTGAAACTTTTTTCAGAAAAGCATCCTAGATAGCATTGGTTTTTATTAACAAAACTGGTTGTCTTATGATAATCAGACATCTACTGAGAACTATTAATGTTTGAGGTTATCATCCACCCAGAAGTGAGTGTTTCAGTACTGACATGATTTTTAATTTATCCTGCAATTGAGTTATTTTTTGTCATAATAAATAGGTTGAACTAAACTGTTACTTTATTATGACAGTGTCATAATAACACTTTTCACATTAGCCTAATAAAGCTGTTAAGCCCCATCCCTGTCATAATAACACTTTTCACATTAGCCTAATAAAGCTGTTAAGCCCCATCCCTGTCATAATAACACTTTTCACATTAGCCAAATAATGCTATTAAGCCACACCCCTGTCATAATAACACTTTTCACATTAGCCAAATAATGCTATTAATCCACACCCCTGTCATAATAACACTTTTCACATTAGCCTAATAAAGCTGTTAAGCCACACCCCTGTCATAATAACACCTTTCACACTAGCCTAATAATGCTATTAAGCCCCATCCCTGTCATAATAACACTTTTCACATTAGCCAAATAATGCTATTAAGCCACACCCCTGTCATAATAACACTTTCACATTAGTCTATAAAATAAAGCTATTATAATAATAATGATAATAATATAATAATAATTTGATTGGTACTAACACATTTACAATAGATGGTTATGACACATAAAGAAAGATATACATGTAAAACAAATTTATTATATAGATATCGATGAAATGCTGTGATTTCCGAGTTAAATAAAAACGATAATTTCACTAGTGAAATTACCATTTTTATTTTCACTCTCGCTATTTTTCCCGCCATTTTTCGAGCCGGAACTAGGTTTTTTTTAGAATAGTATATGGAGTGATTTATTGCTTCATTTCATTGACAGATTGTTAGTTTCATTTATGATAAAGGAAAGATTTAAAAAAGGATATCTTAATCTAGTACAAGATACAAGATATTTTATTTTTTTCCAATCATGGAGCCCAGTACTGGGCAGAACAATCATTTACAAATTAAAGAACATAAAATACACATATGATTTGTAATAATTAAATGTAATTTGAAGACATATTAAGACAATACAAAAAAAGAAACTAGAGGCTCTGGAGAGCCTGTCATCGCTCACCTGGTAATAATTGGCAGGGTAAATCCTTAGGAACGTGAAGTCTAACAAAGATTCACATTTTCTTGCGACTTAAGACACAATTTGCTTACTATTGAATGTGTGCTCCATAAATTCTGAAAACCTAAAGTCAAAATTAAAATCTCCCATGGTAAGTATATTAGACTGCTTAAGTTTTAATTCTTGAAGAAGGTTATCAACAAGCATATTTTTCAAGTCTTTCTGTTTGCAGATAGGAGCAGCATAGAACAAATCAAGTCAACTGGCTTGGTACTTTCTGAGAAGAATAACTCAGTACAAATTCCCATTGGGTCTTGTAGGCTTCTATGTTAAACTTTGTTCGTCTATGGCGGCCATCTTGAATTTCCAATCGGAACCAAATTTATAATTTAGGTAGAGGACCATCCAGAGATCATTCACACCAGAAAACAAATTCAATTGAATCAGTAGTTTCTGACCAGAAGATTTTTAAAGATTGACGAATCAGAAAACATTATCTACCCCTGGCAGCCATGTTTAATTACCGATCAGCACCAAAATTACAATTCTGGTAAAGGACCTACCGGTATGTTAAACTTCATCCGACAATGGAGGTCACCTTGAATTTCCAATCTGCACCAAAATAATAGATCAGGTGTAGAACCATCCAAGTAACATTCATATAATGCAAAATATTCAATTTGTTGAGTAGTTTCTCACAAAAAGGTTTTTCAATGTAATTCCCATACAGTCCAATGGTCCGCTGATGATGGCCATCTTGGATGGCGGTCTGGGTCACTGGATATAATTTTGAAAGTTGACCATTTAAGTACCATTCATGCCATGTTTGCTTTAAATTGGCTAACTGGTTTCAGAGGAAATTTTTTTTTTAACATTTTTCCCATAGGGTCCTTTGTTAAAACTATGTTCGCTGATGGTGGTCATCTTGGATGGAGGTCGGGGTCACATGACATTATTTAGAAAGTTGACCACCTAAGAACCATTCATGTCATGTTTGCTTTAAATTGACTTACTGCTTTCAGAGGAAAAAATTTTTAAGCATTTTTCCCATAGGGTTCTATGTTAAAACTAAGTCGAGTCATGG
>MJUT01028607.1:541534-556435 GCA_002080005.1 Gigantidas platifrons | reverse complement strand
CTTCGCGCATTCGTGAATTATCAGTTGTGCGGTCATTTGTGACATATTTTTGGTAATCGAACATCACAGTTAGTTATACTATAAATAATATTAATACATGTGTGAGCGACAGTGGCATCAGCTTGCATACCTACATATATAAATATAGAGTGAAAATGTACTCATTTTATTTGTTATATAAACATTGACTAGGATGAATTTCTCTTGGACATGCATTTATTCATAAAATTGACAATGATATTGAGAAGTTTTGGTGAATTACTGTTCAGTAGGGCTATCATTTGACATTTATTGAAAACTTTTTGATTTACTTCATCTAAGATACTTTTTATTTTTTCAAAAAAGTCTTGCCTTAAATGTGCATAAGATGGGCAGTCAAGGAAAAAATGTAATTCATCTTCTACTTTACTAGCTTTGCATGATAAGCAAACACGATTTTCACGTGGAATATTATAGTACCTGCCCTTCTCAATTTCAAGAGAGTGGACACTAATTCTAAATTTGCACAGAGTGGACCTATCCTCTTTAAATATACATATATCAGTGTATGCAGGTCTTTCAATAATTTTAAACACATTTTGAAAAAATTCTAGTTTCGAACATTCTCTAATTGAGCAATTAAATGGGGTTTCCGTTATCTTTTTTTTTAATTATTAAATCAAAAATTTTTTTTTTTAGCAAAATGTATTGCAGGATAAATACAATATTAGTGTATCGTCTTTCCCCCGTTTCTAAGGGACAGACCATTTAAATTGCAGGGGGAGGTTATGTTTTTTTTTTTCGTTCAGAAATTTTTTTCGGACAACACGAGAGTTAGAATATTTAATTTTTTTGTTGCGCAAAGCGCGAAATTTGTTTCCAGAATTTAGCATTAGGTTATATGACAAAAAGTCTGAATCAGATTATTTTTTTTTCCTCCACCAAAATCAGAATATTTTTTCCAGCAACATTGGGAATCAGAATATTTTTTTAGGAAAAAACCATAACCCCCTCCTTCAAGTTAAATGGTCGTTCCCTAAGCCTCGCCACATAAATTATATATTTACCGTCAATACACCATTATTGTATATGTATATTTTACAGTTCATATTATTAAAATGTTTTTGTCCCTCGGACATCCGAACTTTGTGTATCTTGTTTAAACCCTCTTGATATTCGTGCCCTCATTTAAACAAAAATATTGTGATTTCCAATATTTTTACTTTAAGCAAACCTGATGAAGATAATTCCAGAAAATTTGATATGTGTATTTTTATTACTGTCACTTGTGTCGATACCACTGATGGTAAACTTTTAGTCCCCGAGGATAACATCTGCCCAGTAGTCTATGTTTCGGCCCTGGCATATTTATAAGATATATTTATTACTGAAAATGTAATTATTATTAAAACTAAAGTTAATATACCCCAGGAATAGGTAACATTGACCAATTTTGACCATCTTATTAGATCATTTGGTTTTCTTGCTCACAATTTTTTTTTTATTATTTGCTTTCTAATCTTTGGATTTTGAGCTTATTAGATGATGTTTCCAGAAACGCATCATGAATGATAAATTAGATATCTACGGTTCTAAATTATGCATCATGAATGATAAATTAGATATCTACGGTTCTAAATTATCTCATTGTTTGCATTGCATGTTGCATTGTCTATATATAATATATAGTCGAAATACCTTTTCTTCCTGATTTCAATTTCTTCAGAATTAACAAAAACTGGTCGTCTACGAACATCTCGTTCTGTTCTATGGATGACATTTTTCTGTACCATTCTCTGAAAATCCATCATGTAATCATGACCACTGGTTTTGAATTTCATCTGACCAGAGGGGTTTTCCTGGTAGTTCATTTCGAGACTGTCACTATCCAACATGGCTGCATATCCTGTTACGTTCTGTAAATGTTTTACAAAATGTTTACGAACAGTTCAACAACAATGGTGGATAATAAAACAAGCTACAACAACATAATATATTCTTGAAACACATTAAGCTCAAAAACATAGACAAGCACGTGTTATTTTTACTCTATTCAGCGTTTCTCATTTTCTCAATCAACAATTTTTAATTTTGAACACTATAAAACTTTAGTCAATTAAAATAGTAACTGTTATTGAAGTGGGGCCATCGTGGTCGTGATAGTATGGTAGTTGGATTTACAACTACCTATGCAATCAGTGCCTATCACCAGTAACGTTGTGAGTTCGAACCCTGTGCATGGCGAGGTGTACTCGATACAACTATGTGATAAAGATTGTCAGTGACTTGTGGCAGGTGGGTGGTTTTCACCAGGTAATCCACTTTCCTCCACCAATAAAACTGACCACCTAGATATAAGTTAAATATTGTTGAAAGTGACGTTAAACACCATAAAACAATCCAAACTTATTTAAGTAGAACATCAACATAAAAAATATAATATAAAACAAAAAACAATCCGTAACGAAAAATTAGATGTTTGTTTGATCTTTCTTTTAATAATAGATATAAAGTACCTCTCCACCATACAAAATCCACTGTTCACGTTGGTCTTGCCAGTACCATTTGTATTCTGTTGCCAATGGCTGAAACTTCTGTACTGCTGACGACTCTGTTGATAATCTCCGTACATTGTGTAATGTTCCTCTTTTCTTTGCTCTCATTTGAATGAAGTCCACGTTCATCTTAATCTGTCTTCTGCAATGATTTAAGCGAGAAATTTAGGAGTAAAGCTAACCTTGATGAACACAACAGCTTTACCGGATATTCGATTCCTGATATTGATAAGGAGACATTTTACTAAGAATTGTATTGAGATAATAATATTCAAAATGAATATAAATTCTGTTCTTTCAAAAATAAAAACCCTAGTACATTCTCTTCAAAAACACAAACATTATATAATCGCCATCATGATATTGGACAGTATCTATAATTTCAATATCACACGATTTTCATGTTCGTTAACAGTAAAACGACGAGTACCGCTAGTAGAGCTGGAATGGCTTATCCTTCCAGAGCATTTGAGTTCGCCTACGGTTTCCAGTGAGTTTCGTGTTGCTAAATGTGTTAGTTTTCAGAGTAGTATTTTGTCAACCATTGTAATCGTCTTTTGCCCATTGTATTGTCAAACCAGAGACTATATTATTGGTATGTGTTGCTTCTCCACTAAGTAGGGAGTAACAGCAAAGACTGGTTGGCTAGGAATCTGAATAATATGTCTATAATGCTATTAAGACGGCACTGCATTAGTGATAATTCTGTTTTCATCACCTATAACCTATGGATTACATACCCAAATTTAACATGGCAGTCGGTGTTGTTGATATCACAATACATCATTTCAATTTCAATATTTGAAGAGGGTTTAAAGTCCGTCCATTCACCGTCGTCTGTGAACTGCCATTGGTACATACAATCTTTATGTTGTCCATAACACTTATCCCCATATCTGCATTTTCCTCGAAGATGGTGAATACAAATATCTACAGACTGTTTTCTCTGGTCTTCGGTGCTCTCTATTCCTCCTCCGGGAATGGACATTGCAGACATCCGCGTACATAAACACGGATTAGACTTGGATCTGTTCAAAATACCAAGTTCATTCTTAATTATAGTAGATATTATACATAATTACTTTCACGTTACTCCTATTGAGTAGATGCATGGTCTGTATTGTGTCAAGTGAGAATGTAAAGCAAAATTATGTCCTATGAAATTATGTCCTTTCATGATTATATTGTCATGGAATTTGTCTTTTCTATGATATTTTGTCTTTTATCTGGACAGTATAATATCATCTTAGAGGACAATATATCATAGTGAAACTGTGTCCTAACAAAGGGAGATAATTCTAATTCTAATTCAAAACTTAGACATTGTTTGTTAATATATTTCAAATTGAATCAAATATAGTGTAATAAATATCATTTCTATGACAAAGAAATCGCTTATATTTTGAAATAAAGTATAGTATAAATATGTGAAGCATAAAAATATCATATATCAGGTTGATATCGGACATTATTTCACAGTTAAATAATGTCCAGTAAGAATGGACAATATCTCATGATGGAGGACACAATTTCATTATGAAATAATGTCCAGGACACTATTTCGTTATGAAATAATGTCCATGGACAATATTTCATATGATTTTTTGTCTGGAGGACATTATTTCATGGAGGACACTATTTTATTTTACAAGTTCAGTTAAGATGAGAGGTGATTGTTCACTTTGTTGTTATGGGTGGAATTGATAACCATCACCGCTTAGCCTTTCTTTTTATAAAATGCTATAATTCAATTTAGTTAGAGAATACTGTCCAGTTATAGAAAGGATCGTATATTAATTGGTTTTTACATATATCTCAGAATCAAACTTACAACTTGTGCTCATCACAGCTAAGGTTTGTTAGACTTGATTTTCTAATGAAAAATGTCAGTGTTTTCATGAAAGTACACGTATTTTATTTCTATTACGTGAAGATGTTTGAAAACTCTTGTTATATAAATGCAATATTTGTCATTGTTAAACTTCACATTTTATTCCATTTATTAAGTCATTTAAGTAATTAAATTTGATTTCAGCCACAATATAATTATGGAATTAATGGTTATCAATCATTGTAAGTTTCAGTTTTCTTTTCATATCAACATGTATATTGTATATATAGAACACAGTGTACTATCGTACAACTCAATGGGATAATGTTTACAAGACGTGTTTAATCAGAATCCATAAATCGAAGGACAGACAACACAATGCCCAATAGAGTGAGTGAGTTTGTTTAACGCCAATTCAGCAATTTTTCAGCTATATCATGGCGAGAACAAGTTAATGTGATAAAGTTTGTCAATGACTATGGCCAGGTCAGTGGTTTTCTCCGAGTATTCCGGTTTCCTCCAAAAATAAAACTTACCACCACTATATTACTGGAATATTATTGAAAGTGGCGTTAAACACCATAAACCAAACTATACTATATAGGTACTATATACCTGGTCATATTGGTAGGTTTAAATGGTGTATGTCTTTCCGATACTGTAGATGTAGATATGGAGGATTTGTCACTCTCTGAATCCTTGTCTTGCGTTTCCTCAGCAAAGCATGTTTTTACATCAGTTAGAACATCTTTAGGACGCCTCTCGGTATCAATACCATATTTTTCAAGAACATCTGGAATGATAATGTCCTTAATCTAATACGCAGAACAAACAGCAACTTGTTATATAAATATTATTATGTTTTTTTGTGGTTTTATTTTTTCGTTTTTCAATGTAGATGTGTTTAGTTTCGATTATGATTGGTAAAAAAATTCCAATATGTTTTTATTTCTAGGTCTCTGTTCATGCTGAGCCTTCTAGTCAATATTATCTTAATTTTATGTGCTTTTTGTGTGTTTGATTCCGAGTTGCACTCCATATAACAAAATGTGGATTAAGTTTGTCATTTACTTGCGGTTGATCCAGGATTTCTTCAGATAGTCGGGCTTCCTCCACCAATAAAACTGACCACCATGATATACCGGTACTTGGAACGGAAATTCTGTGGAAGTGGCAATAAAAAATAACAGTATACACAAAACAATGAAATCAGTACCTTTCACTGTAGGGTGGCACATGTTGTGGCTTTTCCTGCATCGTCTTCCAAACGAACACTTCCCAGTAGCATAAGACTTACAAAGGTGTAAGAACGGACAGTTACCGGAACGTTCACTTCTACACTCGGTGCCATCACTATAAAATTTGCAAAAAGGTGGTCTTGTGGCTTGGCAGCGACTTTTAGGCTTCTTGAATAAGTTTCTAAGCTCTTCTATGTCTAGTTCGCCCAAGTAATGTTCTCGTAGTAATTCTCGGTTATGACGAGATGCGAAGTCGTGGCCATATTGACATCTTCGGTTGGTAGTGCAGGAGTCTGATAACAAGTAAAATTTACAAACATGTAGTTTCTGGCACAGCCCATCACAATTTCTCTGTTTTCCGCAATGCGAGGGACAAAGTTCAAGTCTAGTTTTTGCTCTTATTTTTGATAAACCATCCTCCTCTTCAATGTCAAATTTATCAGGGAATGACTGGAACAGAGGAAGCAATGACGATCTAAAAGTTCTCCCAATACGTCTTTCTACTTCATCTTGTACGTCTTCAATCGTTTCAGACATGTCTTCATCTTCACATAGATACTTGGTGGCTTCTTCGACAATTTGAATGTCATATTTCTTTAACACCCTTGGTTGCTGTTTCTGAACAGATGACGCCATATTTTCTTCATTCTAAATACATATATGCAAATAAAGGTTAAGACTATATAAATATTTTCTCTAGAAAAAGAAACACAACATGTGAAAAAATATAATTTACTTCAGATTTTCAACATCATTTTAAATACAGAAATAAGCATTACCCTACACTGAAATTTGGCACACTGGTTGTTCAGACTTTAAAGTTCATTAAAATGTAAAAATGTATCACATTTAAGTTCATAGCGTTCAGATTACGTCACTTTAATGTCAATATCTGTTGTGCCCACCATTAGACTGTAACACAGCACGGACACTTCAGCAGCCCAAGATCGCTACATAGTATACGGGTACTTCACCTAAGAAACCGGACCGTGACAGCAAGAGAAACAGCATCAAATGTCCCAGGTTTCCGACGAATATCGGCACAGACAGTCAGAAACCGTCTCCATGACGCGCCAGACGTCCTTACTTTGGCGCAGTACGGAGACGTCGGCATTGACTTGCAAGGGTCCGATGGTGCAACAGAGTAAAGGGCTGGGACCAGCAAAACTGGAGGCGAGTCTGAATCAGCGATGAATCAAGATTCACGCTGCAGAAAAGAGATGGCCGTACACGTGTCTACAGACGTCGGAATGAGAGCTTTGGAAGAAACTGCGTCCTGGAGGTCGACAATTTCGGCGGAGGAAATGTGATGATGTGGGGGTGCCATATCCTACGCCGTAAAACTCAACTAGTGCACATCCACGGCAAGCTTAAAGCCGCTCGATACAGAGATGAGGTTTTGACACTACACATGCTGCCCGCAATGAATCTCCATATGGAAGTTTTTCAGCACCACAACGCTCGGCCGCACACACCTTGTGCTATTGTTGACTTTCTAGCCAACCAGAACGTAACAGTGCTCTCCCCTGGATGTTTGAATGACTAGATTTTAACCCAATAGAACATTTGTGGTCGACTTGGATCGACGCGTACGCAGTAATCAACCAGCGCCGCAAATTCTGCAAGAACTGCAGCAGGCTCTTCAGCATGAATGGGGAAAAATTCCGCAAGACCGTATTCGTCGATTGATCGAGTCTATGCCAAGACGGGTCCGTGATGTGTTGCAGGCTAATGGTAGGCACAACAGATATTGACATTGAAATGACGTCATCTGAACGCTATGGACTTAAATATGATAAATTTCGACATTTTAATGAACTTTAAAGTTTAAACAACCAGTGTGCCAAATTTCAGAGTAATGTAATGCTTATTTCTGTATTTAAAATGATGTTGAAAATTTGTAGTAAATAATATTTTTTCACATGTTGCGTTTCTTTTTTTGGAGAGTATATAATTTAGAAAAACAAATACCATACTGTTCGAACAGTTACATAATCCAGTAGAAAAATCGCAGAAACGGGGACACCCTTACTACACAGAAACGGGGACACCCTTACTACACAGAAACGGGACACCCTTACTACACAGAAATGGGGACATCCTTACTACATAGAAACGG
Source organism: Gigantidas platifrons (assembly GCA_002080005.1). Classification (NCBI taxonomy): domain Eukaryota; kingdom Metazoa; phylum Mollusca; class Bivalvia; order Mytilida; family Modiolidae; genus Gigantidas; species Gigantidas platifrons. The sequence continues at coordinate 548,713 of MJUT01028607.1, read as the reverse complement.
GGACACCCTTACTACATAGAAACGGGGACACCCTTACTACACAGAAATGGCAACACCCTTAATACATAGAAACGGGGACACCCTTACTACACGGAAACATAACCACTCATTTTCCTGCCTTGGTAAAGAGTGTCGGTGTTAATAAGCAGTGTACTCAATATAATCTTTTGTGATCTAGTGGAGTATGACATGTTAGTGATTTTTCTTAGGGCACTTTCATTTTCTCCATCAGTAAAACTGACCTCCACGAAATAGGTGAAATATTGTTGAAATGTGGCATAAAAATACCACTTACTATTACACTAATTCTACACTGAAAAGCAATAATAAATTTTGAATGATTGTATACGCATGTATAGGTATTTATTTTGAGAGTTCATTGAATGTAACAAGTGTAACACGACGGGTGCCATTAGGGAACAGGAAGTGGTAACCTTTCCGGAGCACATCAATTCATCCCCGGTTTTTAGTGAGGTTTGTGTTGTTCGATCTCTTAGTTTTCTGTGTAGTGTTTTGTACACTCATTTTCAGCAAATCGGGACAATTAAAAAAAAAAAAATACTTTGAAAAATAATATTGTGCTATTCGACTTAAAGTATGCAGAAATATTTTATAAATATATGATGCAAAAGATACATAAGTGGTTGATCTTAACTCTGCGTGTAAAAAAACTTCCATCATTCAGAACTAGGGGTCCTCTTTTTCGAAAAAACAGATATGTTACAATCCTGCATTTTTCATTTTAGGAAATAAATTATCATTAAAAGTAAAACAGGTGCAATTTTTCATCCGAAAATATTCTACGGGTATTGAAAGTTTTATAAAAAGTATAATACGTCCATGATAGAACTTGGAAAGTTAAATTTTTGTTCTAGAATTTAAACCTTGGTCAAAATACAACAACTCGGAGAAATAAGAGTAATAATTAGTTGCTCTCTAAGAAATATATATCAAGCTATTGCTCCAATTATGTTCAAATTTCAATATTTGGCCATTGCTTTTGCAAATGTGTAATATATTTTTAAATTATTTATGCCTTTTGTCATTATTTTAGCATGGAAATAAACTGGTATGAAAAGTAACGCATCTGTTGCGAAATAGATATAAATATGAGAACGCTTTAGTATGTTGTGGAACTAATTATCTATAAACTTTAAACATTGCTAACTTTAATAAAGACTTAGACATCAAATTTAATGTATGAAATACATATTAAACTTCGAAAAATTCAACAAAATCAAAAACATTAATAAACGTAATGTAACGTATCTGTCTAATATATGCCACTCCAGTGATTGTCACCACGAGTGTCTCCAAACTTTGCAAATAATCATCAAACTTTTTTTATTCTTTACTTCGATTCCATTTGCCTGTGGTTTTAGAGTTGTTTTATAAAACTACACAAGGCATTAGTACGATCAACCCTAATGGCATCAGGTTTGAGAGGCCACTTAAAGAACTGTATAAAACAAACAACTACCTCTCACCTCAAATCATTGACCACAAAACAAACAACTACCTCTCACCTCAAATCATTGACCAACAAAACAAACAACTACCTCTCACCTCAAATCATTGACTAACAAAACAAACAACTACCTCTCACCTCAAATCATTGACTAACAAAACAAACAACTACCTCTCACCTCAAATCATTGACTAACAAAACAAACAACTACCTCTCACCTCAAATCATTAACCACAAAACAACTACCTCTCACCTCAAATCATTGACTAACAAAACAAACAACTACCTCTCACCTCAAATTATTGAACACAAAACAAACAACTACCTCTCACCTCAAATCATTGACTAACAAAACAAACAACTACCTCCCACCTCAAATCATTGACCACAAAACAAACAACTATCTCTCACCTCAAATCATTGACAACAAAACAAACAACTACCTCTCACCTCAAATCATTGACCACAAACCAAACAACTACCTCTCACCTCAAATCATTGACCACAAAACAAACAACTACCTCTCACCTCAAATCATTGACCACAAAACAAAACAACTAACTCTCACCTCAAATCATTGACCACAAAACAAACAACTACCTCTCACCTCAAATCATTGACTAACAAAACAAACAACTACCTTTCACCTCAAATCATTGACTAACAAAACAAACAACTACTTCTCACCTCAAATCATTGACCACAAAACAAACAACTACCTCTCACCTCAAATCACTGACCACAAAACAAACAACTACCTCTCACCTCAAATCATTGACCACAAAACAAACAACTACCTCTCACCTCAAATCATTGACCACAAAACAAACAACTACCTCTCACCTCAAATCATTGACCACAAAACAAACAACTACCTCTCACCTCAAATCATTGACTAACAAAACAAACAACTACCTCTCACCTCAAATCATTGACCACAAAACAAGACCACAAAATTTACAATGAATAAGGCATGTTTAACAAAATTTTATGCATATTGTCATCATAAGTATGGAGCAACAGACTGTGTGATTATTTTTGTATGTATGTACAAATGAGAGAATGAGAGAATTGGTCAAAATCCGACAAAATCAAGGTGCAGGTCAAGTTCCAAATTCTTCACAAAAGGGAGATGATGTAACAGAACAGAAATAACGAACTGACTTAATTGTCACCACCGACCTTGCATTGGGTGTCTAGTGACGACGTGGTTATCGGGGCACGAACATGACTTCACTTGGATACATACCAAGATCACTTCAATAGGGAGGAGGAGACATGTAGGGTTTGGTAATCAATACACCTTTCCATTCTCTTATCAATCATCAGTAGATTAACCAATCACGGCTGGTATATTTAACACGTGGGTAAACAGCTGTTAGCAACACATGTGGTCAGTCATAACCTCAGTCAAACATTCTTATCTAAACAGTTAAGTGTATAGGAGAATTCTGCAAGTTTTTACCAAAAATTGGTTAAAAGATGCTGCTGGGGGCATGTAATTCAGAGACCAGGTATCCAGAAAAAGTCCAAAATGTCAGCTTTATTCCATTCCCGAAACCAAAGACAAATTTTTATTTTTGTCTGAGATGATCAATACATGCAAATATTTATTTGCATTCATACATTGTATTAAGATGTAAACATTATAATTGCACTGCTATTTTCTTTATAGTTACATTTGTAAATGTTTTCATGATTAAAGTATTATTATTAATATCCATCCATAAAAATTGAAAACAAAGTACTTAAAATAAACATAAAATATGAATTATATATATTTTTTAGCATTTTGGTCAGTGGGCAACCTCTTATCAATAAAACATGAAGAAGAAAAATAATGAAAATAAATATAAAATATTTTTGTTTATATTTTAGCATTTTGTAAATGGGCAACCCTCTGATCAATATCCTGACTCATGCCCTGCCATAGGTGGACTTAGTATTTGAGGCTAGGAGAAGGCCTAAAAAACTAGTGCCAGACAGTTCAGCTGGAACTTCTTTTAAATTTAAGTTCTGATAAGACTACCCCAACAACATGTGAACATGTTCCTGATAACCTGAAAAATACCAAAAAGGATGTATTTTAAATAGTTAAATAAATAAAAACAATCAAAATAAAATATTTTCGTTAATAACCCTTTCAATTGTTTGCATATATTTATACAGAAAATAACTGGCCTATTGCAAAATAATAATTTTATTTATTGTATTATAATTAATTAACTGATAAAGTGCACAGCAGTGTATTAAAAATTCATGATCTTATCTAATATAAAGTTCTAGAACACATGTTAAATGGTTACATGTTGGAACCATGGTGTGCTTGTGTACATTGTTCCACACTTAATTAAACACAGAATTTACCAGAAGCTACAAAATATCAATAAATAAATACATTTATATTTCATACGTAAATATTACTTACCCTGCTACACAAGAACAGCTGGTGTCAGAGATGTACTTCTCATTTATTCTGACTAATATTCACTTTGTGTGAATGCTCATTCTTCCTCATGGATTTATAACATTTAGCCTTTATATCAATTTCATCATCATTAATTTTACACAAATTAACATTGTGAATGTATCCAAGAGTGTAATAATTATATCCTTGTTCTTTAAATCTCCCTTTTCAAGATTTGTCCTTGAAATATTCAATATTTACATGTGGTAAAACATCCAACTTTGTAGTTACCGCCCACTTGTCCTAGGATGCTGGGTTGCTATGTGTTGCTAAGGGAGGCGGGGCATATCATGGATTAATGGAAAGGTGTATTTGTCTTCATGGTTAAGAATAAGAATTTTTTTATTTCCTAATCATAGGGCCCAAAATGGGCATATATAATCAACAACATGAAGATCATTCATACATCAACATTTACAATCATTCACACATTACGACGATTCCGTGATAAGACGTTCTCCTGACTTGGAGGAAGAATTCGTACCATCGATCACGTGACTTCATAAAAAATCTAGGCATTTTTAGCAGTAGACACTGCAGGTAGAAATGGATAGAGGAAAACGATCTCAAAAGTCATCCAGCAAATATTGGTGCGTGGTTCCGGGGTGTACATCTGACAGCAGGAAGAAATCCAATCTGGAAAAATATGTAACATTTATCCCATTTCCGACAAAGTTGAAAGACCACAGGCCATTTTGAACTACAGATGCCTAGATTTTAGTCACGTGGTGATGGAAATCACATGACAGTATTATCTGAATACCAGTATCCCGGAACCGACGTAATACAAAGAAAACAAAGAGAAATAATACGGAGGAAAGAGTCAGTCAGCCACAAAGAGGATACTATTTATGAATATATTTATTATATTAAAAATCATTAAAAATAATTATAGTCTTCTTTACTCTAAATAATCTTCTTTCCTTTTCTTGATAAAAAGTTTTTATCTAAATACTCAATAAATGTAGAAAAAAAAACAGGATCATCATTTGACATCATCCAAATGGTTAATGTTTTGTATCATGGGCCCCCGTATGAAGATTGTTTGCTATATTAAAGACAATGTTTTGTGTCTATTTTGTACACACGCGTTCAATAGTTTGTATTATTATGATAACCAACAATATCATTTATAAAAATAAACACGATAATAATATGAACTTAAAAACCATGAAAAACAGTGATCTGTCGTGTGAGGGTTTGGAAATAAATAAAACCCTCCTAGCTACTCGAGAACATTACATAACAGCATCCACCACCTTGATCCGTGAACCTGTCAAATTATTGCTTTTTGAGGTTTGCAACATTTATTCTATTTGTAGTAGCAAGGATTTATATAGTATACTATATAAATCCTTGGTAGTAGTAAATACTTACAACTGTCAAGATTAATCTTCAGTTTTAGAAAGTATAAACAAAACTTCCTTTTTCTTATCGATCAGATTACGTGAACGTTTGTAAACACTGATATAAGGTGTTTTATCTGTAATATAGGTCAAACTGTGACACATATCGCTATAAAACAGATGATTAGTATATATAGCCTAGGCCCAAATAAATGTGATATAATTTATAAAATAATTCAAAATACAATTGTGTCTGACATGTTTAAGAGCCAAAGAAACAAGGTGAAACAAACAAGGCTGTAAATATATAATGGCTGAATTAAAAGTATAAATAGAGATCGATGTGCGCAACATCTGCCACGTGTTTTTATTTGTATGTGATGTGCATTGGTGCATCGTATTTCTAACTCTAGATTCAATCAAGCACAAATCATGTGAAAATTCTTTGGTTTTATTGTTTAATATTATTTGACGTTACGTTGAAAGGAACATCTTGGAAATTCACCACCATTGACATTGAAAAGTCATATTATTGCCCATTTTGTGGGGTAAATTTAGTATCTGTGATAGTCTTAAGCCAGTATCAGGGACGGATCCAGGATTTTGTGTTAGGGGGAACGAAAGTCGGCGAGTGGTGTAGGGCGGTGCGTCTAAACACCGCTAGGACCGTCTTAGTGGCAGTATGCAGAGTCTTAGTGCACTAAGACGGTCTTAGCGGTGTTTAGACGCACCCGGTGTAGCCCCCCCCCCCCCCGGTTTTGAGTATTTAGGAAGCTTTTCCGTCAACAATTTGGAAGCATTTTGTGAATGTGATGAAGTGTATTAAAATGCATGAATCTTCTCCAAAAAGTTTCAAATAGTTTCTAAGCAGTGAGTGTAAATTAAAGGGAGATGTCACTTGATATTATCTAACTGGAGCTGTGACTACCCTGATTTCCTTAGGGACGGACCATTTAACTTCCGGGGGGGGTATGGGTTTTTTCTAATGAAAAATATACTGATTCCTAATGTTGCTGAAAAAAATATTCTGATTTTGGTGGAGGAAAAAAGATAATCTGATTCAGAGTTTTTGTTATAAAACATAATGTTACAATGTTAAATTCTGGAGAAAAAAAAAATCCTAACTCTCGTGTTGTCCGAAAAATAATTTCTGAACGAAAAAAAAAACATAATCCCCCCCCCCCTTTGCAAGTTGAATGGTCGGTCCCTTATCACGATGGGTATTCGTATACTCGGAAAAGGTGCGGACACTTTGAACTCGGTGCAAGCTAGTTATTTTGAACGTTTTCATTGGCCAATTTTGAATTTTTGGACACTACAGACCGTGGAGCATGACGGCAACGGAACACGGAACAGCATGCTCCGCGGTCTGTAGTATCCAAAAATTCAAAATTGACCAATGAAAACGTTCAAAATAACTAGCTTCCACCGAGTTTCCGAATACCCGGCGTGCTATATTAGCCAATCTTTTCATGTTTCTCTGTTGAAAATGGGGTAATTTGTATTGAAGTGTTTGTAAAACTATCTAAGCGACCTTGTTGTAGCTTTCTATATTTTGTTGATGATGCCATGACATGCCATTAGAAATTAGTAGAAAACAATAAGAAGCGAATTTTATCGGAAAGGAATTTAATGAATCCGCGTTAAATCATAACATCATAATTTATGAACGTCAGTCAAAAATGACTTCAAAATGATTTTCTGTTTAATCGTCGTCTGCTTCAAAAGTTCAAAAGTCATTAGATAAACTAAAAGGGCAATGCAACGGGTAAAGAGATATCATGATTTATTACATTTAACAGGTGAATGAATGAAAGCTGATATGCTTAATAGAGGGACGGAAGACCCTCTCTCTCTCTCTCTCTCTCGGGCTTTTTTTTTTTTTTAGGGGGGGGGGG
>MJUT01028607.1:518843-537169 GCA_002080005.1 Gigantidas platifrons | reverse complement strand
AGCACCTGAGTTCACTCCCGGTTTTTTGGTGGGGTCAGTGTTGCTCATTCTTTCAGTTTTCTTGTGTTGTCCTTTACATTCTGAGTTTCGTTTTGTGATATCCGTTACGATTTCTGCATATAACGATGTTCGGTTTCCTCTTCACCTCCAGGTGTTTGTAAGGGGGATTGTGTCTTATTAACGTTATCTGTGTTTACTTGAACCTAGTGGTGTCCAACACATATTGCATTGTGCTTTTGTTTTGTTTTTCTTCGTCCTGTATGCCCTATGAATGATGCCAGTGTCTCCATTATTGATTGTCTCTTCGGTGTTCTATAGTTAATGTTTATTTGACAATTAAGACATCTGCATCACCAGAGGTATGTATTGTTGAACATCCTTATTTGAATAATATTTAACTTGGCATGTTAATAACGCTTTGTTTATTTTCCGAATCTGCTAGGAATAGTTCCATCTTTGACTTGAATGGTGTATATTCATTAAATAACACTTTATCCCCAACTGCTGTCCCTGTTCGCCTTAGATGTATCATATTCTTAATAGACTTAATTCTTAATACTGTTGTGTGTAGTAAAATCGTTATTTCTATGTGTGTTGATATTTATTTCAGGAGTTATTTTTCACATTTTTACTCTTGTATGTATATAGATGTTTGCTTTTTCGTCGATTGTTTCATTACACAATTGTGTTCAAGTTTGCTCTTCTTTAAAATCTATTCTAAAAATCGCTATCTTCTGTTTGTTTTTATCCCAAATGGTTTTCCATACGATACATTTTGTTCACCAAAAAGTGTTGATGAAGGTTTCTTGTTTAATTATTATATATTTTCCACATGCAATATTGATTTTCTTACTTTTTTTTATTTCATTGTATTATATTTGTCATACACATTTAACACTGACATTTCGTGAGAACGGAAAATGCTCAGTGGATTGATTTGTACTTGTAGCATATTGTATGAAATCAGGATGTCAACAAACAACAGCAGCTGTTGCAAATTTCCAAATTTATATGACCCTAAACATTTTATAAAGTAAAACTGTAAATAATAGATGCTAATTATTATTCTTAAGCTTACCATTACTGTTCCATTGGTTGAATCTGAATTTTTCTTGTTAAAAATTCGATTGAAGCATATACAATTTAGACACGAATTATCTCCCTTGTTTTCATATTTTTGCATTTTGTTTTCATAAAATTCTTACTTTTCCCCTATTTAGATTTTTCTAGACTTTTTATATGTTGAATATGTTTATGTCAAGAACTAATTACAGTTGAAATAAATTCTTTTGCAATTAGTTTGAGGTTTGGCTATTTTTTCCCATAGATTGACTGGACTAACAATATTATCCGGATTATCTCATTTGATGGTTCAGGTGATTTATCATTAATGTAGGAAATAATTTTACAGATATGTCTCATGATTTAATAATCAACGTCGGAAATAATATATGTACCTGTTTATTGTACACTATATATTTATATATATAGCTAGGATTCTTTTGTATAGCAATGGAAAATATTTTATTATAAAATATTTACCGTAACATAAAATTTAATATTAAATTGTTTCCACCGGATAAAATTCCAACCGGAAAAAATTATGTCTTACATATACATAGGCTTTCATGGGTTATCATTGGTTGACAATAATCAACATTTAATTAAGTGAACTGGAATGGAAATTTTATTTAACAATTAAATTTTAAGCTTGGGAGTTTTATTTTTAGATGAATTAGAAATTTTTAATCACTTGTGTGGATTGTCAATATATTTTTAACCTAAATATACTTTACCTTTTACCCTTTTAACAAAGTCTAAAGTTACGAGTTTGATTCCGATGGTGAGGTGTACTTGATGTGTTTTGTTCCATTACCAACAACCTTGTTATGATTTTGGCTGTACTATATAAGAACTATTGCAGTTTTCAGAGGAGAAATTTAAAATATGATAAGCTAACAATGACAGGCACCACCTTTTGAATCAAAAACACAGTATAACATTTGATAATGTCTTGACATTTATATATACAATGTATATGGTGGACCAAGACAGAAATATTGCAGGGCTTTTTGAAAATGAACAAAGTAGACATCTGTGTCTTCAAGATTAACATTGGCTAATCTTTGACAAAACAAAAAATAAATAAATTGTGCTTGCCATAAGAATTGTTTTCTTGTTTGATGTTTCATAATAAACATACTAGTATTTCCTCACTATTCGATGATTGTTAATCAGGGGCTGTCGTGGCCGTGATCATATCGTAGTTCGATTTACAAATACCTATGCTATCAGTGCCTATCATTACTGATGTTGTGAGTTTGAATCTCGATCAGGGCGAAGTATACAACATTGTGATAAAGTTTGTCAGCGACTTGCGACAGGTCTGTGGTTTTCTCCATGTCCTCCGATTTCCTCCACCAATAAAACTGACCGCCACGATATAACTGAAATATTGTTGAAAATGGAGTTAAACCAAACCAATTGTTATTTGTATTGTTAATTATACAATATGATTATGTTTATGAAATGTTGGTCATGGTGACCTACTTTTTGTTGGAAGCTGACACTCTCTCCAAGATGCACCACCGTGCCAAGTGACATCACTGTAGAGCATATACTACTATACAATGTAGTATCATAAAATAAACTTTAACCAACTGTATGAAAATGGGGTTAGGGTTATGGTGTTTAATGCCACTTTAAACAATATTTCAGTCATATTGTGGCCGTCAGTATTATTGGTGTAGGAAACCGGAGTACCCGGAGAAAACTACTGACCTGCCGCAAGTCACTGAAACTTTATCACAAAGTTGTATCAAGTACACTCTGCCATAAACAGGATTTGAACTCACAACTTTAGTGGTGATAGGCCCTGTTTGCATAGATAGTTGTCAATCCAACTACCATATACGATAATGACACAGACAGTACCTGATTGTAAATGAAGTCAACAAATATTAAAATGTTGGTCATGGTGACCTACTTTCTATTGAAGGTTGAAACGTTCCTCTAGTGAAATCACTGTAAGGTATATTGATAAAACCTTGACCAAAACATTAATCAAAAGGTGGAAAGTTGTACAGGCAGAGTCGACTGCAATAGATATGAAATTTAGTGCACACAACACATTTCTGGAACAACCATCTCAGGTATGCTTAATACCAAAAGGTTGGAAAGACAAATAATTAAAAAGTCCTGAATCAGCAGATAAATGTTGGATGTGTCAGTCATGGTTACCTATGGTCTGTTGGAGGTTGACACACTCCACTAGAATACCATCATCAGGTACGCTCAATACCGAAAGATTGGAGACAAATACCGTAATTAAAAAGTCCTGAATCAGTAGATAAATGTTTGATGTGTCGGTCATGGCTACCTATGGTCTGTTGGAGGTTGACACGCTCCACCAAATCAGCAGATAAATGTTTGATGTGTCAGTCATGGTTACCTATGGTCTGTTGGAGGTTGACACACTCCACTAAATCAGCATATAAATGTTTGATGTGTCAGTCATGGTTACCTATGGTCTGTTGGAGGTTGACATGCTCCATTAAATCAGCAGATAAATGTTTGATGTGTCAGTCATGGTTACCTATGGTCTGTTGGAGGTTGACACGCTCCACTAAATCAGCAGATAAATGTTGGAAGTTTCAGTCATGGTTACCTATGGTCTGTTGGAGGTTGACACGCTCCACTAAATCAGCAGATAAATGTTTGATGTGTCAGTCATGGTTACCTATGGTCTGTTGGAAGTTGACACACTACTCCACTAAATCACCAGATAAATGTTTGATGTGTCAGTCATGGTTACCTATGGTCTGTTGGAGGCTGACACACTCCACTAAATCAGCAGATAAATGTTTGATGTGTCGGTCATGGCTACCTATGGTCTGTTGGAGGTTGACACGCTCCACTAAATCAGCAGATAAATGTTTGATGTGTCAGTCATGGTTACCTATGGTCTGTTGGAGGTTGACACACTCCACTAAATCAGCAGATAAATGTTTGATGTGTCGGTCATGGCTACCTATGGTCTGTTGGAGGTTGACACGCTCCACTAAATCAGCAGATAAATGTTTGATGTGTCAGTCATGGTTACCTATGGTCTGTTGGAGGTTGACACGCTCCACTAAATCAGCAGATAAATGTTTGATGTGTCAGTCATGGTTACCTATGGTCTGTTGGAGGTTGACACACTCCATTAAATCAGCAGATAAATGTTTGATGTGTCAGTCATGGTTACCTATGGTCTGTTGGAGGTTGACATGCTCCACTAAATCAGATAAATGTTTGATGTGTCAATCATGGTTACCTATGGTCTGTTGGAGGTTGACACACTCCACTAAATCAGCAGATAAATGTTTGATGTGTCAGTCATGGTTACCTATGGTCTGTTGGAGGTTGACACACTCCACTAGAATACCACAGAGTAATAGACATCACTGTAGTGCATATAGTATTTTCAAATTTTGACCTGAACTTTAACAAAAGGTGGAAGGAAGCTGATGCACATGTGCAGGCAGAGGGACTAAAATATATTTTAGTTCACATTCTACTTCCTGGAGGTGAGCTGGCACGCATGTACAGGCTGAGGGGACTGCAATAGTTCACCTTCTACTTTGTAGAGATGAACTAAAAACAATAATAATAACAAAATTTTATTAACAATGTAATTATTTAAAGTCTAAGGTTGCAGAATCATAAACAAATAATGATAGTAACATCTACCAAGCACTTAGAACACATTGTCCTCAATTAACATAGCTAAGAGTTACACTCGTTTGTATAGATAGAGATAAGCCAAATCCTTGGGAGGGTGCTCGGACACAGCAACTTTCTCGTCATTAAAAATTACCCAGCGTCCATCTTTAATAATATGGCAAACATAATGGCCGACAAGTGATGAGGTTCCCATGTGACTAATGAAAGCCATCAACTTATATTCTGGAAAATAAAAAAAAAATTCAATAATTAATGAAGCTTATAAAGACTGACCGATTGATTACCTGTTGTTTAATGTCAATAGTGTAGACGTCATGATATTTACCTGAAATACTGTCTAAAGTGGCATTAAACACCACAACCCTAACCCCATTTACATACAATTGGTACATTACAACAATGTATATGCTCTACAGTGATGTCACTTGGCATGGTGGTGCATCTTGGAGAGAGTCAGTTGGCATTAAACAATCAATAAATCCATCAATTGTGCAGTATTCCAGCTATATTTGTGATGGGAATCAATTTATAAGGCCAAAATTAAAAAGAAGTTTGTTTCCATTAATCTGACTGACCGACCATGCAAAGGGTTGTTTTTGGGCCATTTTTCAAACAATTCTTTTTTCATGGCAAAAAATCCAGAAATTACCATAACTGAATTAGATTTTAATTTCGATATTCTTTTGTGTCATCGTTATTTGAAACAGAAAATGTAATGAGTGGACTGCTGTGAAGGATGCTGTCTTTCCGTTTCTAAATTTTATCAGTTTTGATATATTTATTTCTACCAAAAAAAAATTGTCCTCCTCCTATAGAACTACCATTTGACCATGGCCATGACAGCTTCCTCTTGTATTTGATTTGATTTATTGTGCTTAACGCTAATGCCACTTTCAGCATATTTCAGCTTTATCATGGCGACCAGTTTTAGTGGTGGAAGTAGCTGAAGTACCCGGAGAGAACCACTGACCATGGGCAAGCAACTGGTAAACTTTATCACTTGAGGTTGCGAGTCGAGTGCACCTTTTTTGTAATTTACAAAGCCGGGCATGAACACACGCCGTATTGGTGATAGGCTTGTATGAGTTGTTAGGTAATCCAACTACCTAACTCATTGAGCCACACGGGCCCTCTATTTGATATTTGAATTGCCATAGTAAATATCAATGAGCAGAGCTCTTATACTCCATAATAGAGAAACCAGTAATAAAATACAAGTATTAATTGACCTACTTCCACTTCCATCACGGTATTTAGTTGTTTGTTGTTGTGGAGGAGTTTCTTCTGTTTCCATGGTATCCAGCTGATCAGAATGACTAAATATCCAATCAACAGCTCTCTCTACATTACCATCCTAAAAAAAAGACCAGTGTAAAACAATTGTGAAATACAGTAGTTATTTTATATTATGATAAACAGGAGTTACAATAAACACAATCTAATTAAAATCAAATGTCTGTTGTTTCTTTTATCTTCTTTTTTTTTGGCGATACACTAATATTTAACAACATCCTGTTTGGGGACATATCAGGAAAACTTTCATTCATCTCTGACCATCCAGTCAGTTTTATTAGTAAACTGAAATACCTGTAGTAAACCACCAATCTGCAACAAGTCACTGACAACCTTTATTTACAAGTCACTGACAAGCTTTATTCACAAAAGTCACTGAGAACATCTATTTACAAGTCATTGACAACCTTTATTTACAAGTCACTGACAACTTTTATTTATAAGTCACTGACAACTTTTATTTACAAGTCACTGATAACCTTTATTTACAAGTCACTGACAACCTTTATTTACAAGTCACTGACAACTTTTATTTAGCAGTCACTGACAACTTTTATTTACAAGTCACTGACAACTTTTATTTATAAGTCACTGACAACCGTTATTTACAAGTCACTGACAACACTTATTTACAAATCACTGACAACTTTTATTCACAAGTCACAGACAAACTTTATTCACAAGTCACTGACAACTTTAATTTACAAGTCACTGACAACCTTTATTTACAAGTCTCTGACAATCTTTATTCACAAGTCACTGATAAAAACTTTATTGCATAATATTGTATTGAGTTAACTTTGCCTAGTGAAAGAATAGAAACCAAATCTGTACTAGAGGTAGGCACTGATTGCATACTTAGATGTAAATCCAAGAACAAATTCTGACTACAGCCAAGACGACCCTAATACTATTGAGCCACCACAAGTATTTTGGTTACATACAAACTTACTGTTGCTTTCAGGGCCTTTGTTGCCTGTTCTGTGGAAAATCCCATGGACATTATCATAGCAAGAGACTCTTCGCTAGCAACAAATGATCCTTGTTTACTCGACTGACTTCCTGGCAACTGGAATGGCATTGAAAAATCTGAAAGTAAACAAATTTTTAAATGAAAAATAAAACCAACATCAGTTCATGATCATAGTAGTCCTAAACATTTCCCATTTTTAACCCCTTTATTAACCCCTCCTCATGGATGATCAACTTTATTTCTGATTCTTCCCTTCCCAGGGGTCAAATTTGCAAAGTTTGATTGCAAAGTTTTGCAGTTAAATAATAAAATGTGAAAAAATTACCATTGACAGACAATGGATTCAAATTGATAGTAAAATATCACTTAGCCTTTGGTCAGGTGTAAAAATAAGGACCGTGTCCTTGGGGAGAATGATGATTCTGCTTCAACAATTCTGTGACTAAATACTCATGTTTTATTTCAATGGTATTTCTATTTACAATTTGGACTGAAAATTATTACAATTTAATCACAAGAAATAATACAGCAATCTTACTTTCAATTTAATTGAACAAACTTTAACATTAATCAAAATGTAGGCTTATAAGTGGGATGGACTCTCTTGAGGAGGGAAATTTAGCATTATTTTACAGTATCAGTGTGGGTGGCTTTATAAGAGGGGAGGTATATGGTGGGAGGGGCCTGATAAGAGGACGACTACTTTATATGAACTGAAATAGTGGTCCCTTCGACTCATTGCAATGCTGTTCCACAATAATAACTAGTGCCTCAAAGAGGGGATACAGGTTATGGTGTTTAATGCCACTTTCAACAATATTTCAGTTATATCATGGCAGTCAGTTTTAATGGTGGAGGAAACCAGAGTACTGAGATAAAACCACTGACATGCCACAGGTCACTGCCAAACTTTATCACATAATGTATCGAGTACACCTCATCATGAGCGGCATTCCAACTCACAACTTAAATGGTGATAGATACTGATTGCATAGTTAGTTGTAAATCCAACTACCATACGATCACGTCCACGATGCCCCCAACTCAGAAGTAAGAACATGGTCTGTTCATAGTAATTGTTAGCTAAATATTCCCTGATGGCTTGAATAGTCTTCTACAGTAGCCCTCCCCTCCCCCTTCTGCAATCATAAAGTAGCCTTATAAGAGGGGTGGCCTCTCTTGAGATGGGAAAATTGGTAGTATTATACAATATCAATGCATTTGAAATGTGGGTGGCTTTATAAGAGGGGAGAGGTCTATAGCAGGAGGGGCAGTCTCTACAAATATAATATAGTAAAGTAAGCCATTACCAGCATCTTCCATATGTTCCATCACCCAGTTCATGGCTGCCTCTACTCCACTGTTGTTTGTATTATACACTGCCTTTTTACAACCTTCTATGTTAAAGCCCATGTCTGCTAACTGTTGGACTGTAGAATCATCTATTTGTACTTCTGAAATGTTAGAATACGAATGGGTTGATTTATGGTATTTATCACCATTTTCAACAATATTTCAGTCATATCGTGGCGGTCAGTTTTATTGGTGGAGGAAACCAGAGTACCCAGAGAAAACCACTGACCTGTTGCAAGTCACTGACAAACTTTATCACATAATGTTGCATCGAGTACACCTCGCTATGAATGGGGTTCAAACTCACAACTTTAGTGGTGATAGGCACTGATTGCATAGGTAGTTGTAAATCCAAATACCATACGATCACGACCATAACGGCCCATAGAATCAAGTTATGTATAAACAATCTTAGTAATTACAAAAACAGTACTGCCAGATATGAGGTGTAATATCTTATAGATGTATCACATACATGGAATCGTCTATTTAAAAAAAAAAAGCCCTGTGAAGCAAAACAATAATTTTGTTCGGTATAATATGCTATGGTTGTAAAATGTAGTATATTTATCATTAAAAGTACAAATGAAAGCTAAATATACCTTGTGCTGGTTGTTGTTCACTGGGTAATTCTTCTTCACCTGGTTGTAGGCCAGATCCTCTTAATGGTGTGATGTCAAGGTCATCTGGTATATCTACTGATACATCTACAAAATACAGTTAAATATTTCTCTCCTCAGTTTTGTAAATAAATATACAGAGGAAACTGTCTAATCCGACACACCAAGGGACCAGGCAAATGTGTCGGATTGTACAGGATGTCAGAATACTCAGGTGTCAGATTGCATAAGTTCAACTGTACATACCATGAACTCTTTTTTTTTAAATTCATTTCAGAAATAATTTACGGAAGCCATAATTTGTTAGCAGTTTTAACATAGGTTGGCGGTTATTAGCATTTGATTTCAAGCGGTAGTGAACATTTTTAATGCTTGTATGTGGCACAGTCCTGTATAAATACATGGAATCACTTAAAAACAATGTCCACAATTTGTTTGACAATAGGCAATTGCGAAGTAAAACATATCAGGAATTTTATCACCGTTTATTTCAGTTATATCATGGTGGTCAGTTTTATTGCAGAGGTGTTTACCCCAAATGAAGGCTATCAGTAGTATTGGCCAGTTTTATCAGTAGTTTTGGACCTCTGTCAGTAGTATCACCGTTGACGCGAACTTTCTGAATTAAAAAAAAAAATTAGATGCCATTTCCTGCATTCCGACAGTAACCGAGTCGTGTTTTGAAGATACTAAAGAAAGCAATTTTATAGGATTTATTACCTTTGTTTCTGAAATAAATGACAGGGAAATTTGTTAAGCTCAGTGATGTCCTATTAGCATATTGTATGTTATTCAGTTAAGTAGTAGTTCAGCTGCACTATTAGAATAATATAATTAATTCAATTCTACTAGCTACATGTACATCAGTTCGATCACAGTAACTATTGTTTACAAAGTTTTTAATTTCACTCACAAAAGCTTATGACAGATACAGACACCAATGATACCAGAACATCCCTGGATGGGTTAAAAAAAAATGGGCTAAAATGACAAAGTCCAAAATTGAAAAAAATTTGGGCAGCAACGAGTCTTTATACTTCTGCAAAGATTGTTTTCTTTTCTTTGGCGGCGTACGATTGACATCGTGATCTTCTTCCTCCAAAACCAGAACCTTTGCAGCTTTGGCTGCTGACATCTTTTCATTTCGGATTTTCAAGCGAGCACATTTTTCAAACGCTAAACAGACGATAAATTAGAAGAATTCCGAATGCATTCCATGTCTTGATCGCTTTAACGTTTTATACGTTGATTCATATATACAAGTATTCAAACGCTTCGTGGAAAATTAAGTGTGGGAAATTATAATTTTGAAATGCCACAGAAACCGTACTTTCGCGAACAAATCCGTAGTCCGTATTTTGCATCTCAAATCCGTGGTAAATACGGAAAATCCGTAACAGTAAACACCTCTGTTATTGGTGGAGTTAACCGGAGTACCCGCAGAAAACCACCTACCTGCTGTAAGTCACTGACAAACTTAATCATATAATGTTGTATCAAGTACACTTCGCCTGAGCGGAATTCCAACTCACAACATTAGTGGTGATAGGCACCGATTGCTAAGGTTGTTGTAAATCCAACTACCATACGATCACAACCACGACGGCCTCCAATAGATCAAACTGACCCTTTCAGACCATTTCACTTTGATGTTACATAAGATAATATGCATCTAACCTAATTTTCTAGGCACCCAATCATCTCCTATTGTAAACTTTTTTAACTGCACCATTAGATAATCTGGGAATGATGAAAATCGTGTTCTCCTGAAAAACAAAGATTAAACACCATTGATCACATCCTTAAAACCAATTTTAATTTAGCACATATTTGTTCTCATATTTTGAAACCATTTTACTTGTGTAATGAATGTATGAAAGAAGGTTTGGTCAAATAGAGTGAGTGAGTGAGTGATTGTTGTCTAGCGCCAAATGGGAAATTTTTCAGCTATATCATGGCCAGACCAAGTTACATTTCAATGAGATGATGATGAGGACAGCTTTGTACTAGACCAACACGTTTAGTTGGATTTTAATAGTGCTTACTCACTGAAAAACAGTTCATGGTTAGACATGTCAATCCACTCAGATACATTATCATGATTCCAAGCCAACCATTCCTTGCTTTTATTCCTTAAAGCTGTGTGCTTAGCGGATAAGCAAAAAATAACATTTTTATAGTCTTTGTTTTATCCCGATCGGGGCCTCTAACTCACAACCAAAGACACGCTAGCCATTACACCACTGATGTGGTTTTGGTCAAATAGAACTTAAAGGGGAATTTGCGGTAGTACCTACCGCAAAAATTTGTGGGCGGAGCTTATCAGTAAAAATCCCTGTTGATATGAACAGCATATTTATGAAACTGTATGTCACATGACCAACGTGATCAAGGTTACATACCTAAGAAATTTGAAGTGATTTTTGTAGGTTTTAGGCTGATGAAGAATATTATTTATAATAAGACTAAAAGTTTGGTAGGGAGAAACACTAGTGACCATGCCTGTCAAATATTTTGCACCAAAAGTAACTATGAAACTGTGTATCATTGATTTTTCCTCCTCGAGATGACCGTGGCCAAAATAATGAAGAAACTGAATGTTTGCTCCGCCCACAGCTATTTATACCCACGCTTCCCCTTTAAGTTATTGTGAAAAAAACAAAAACAAATTATGTTACGGACAGAAATAGTAACAAAAATGAGGACACTTTCATACCATAATATGAATGCAACAATTTTGAAAGATTTACATTCAACATGTCAAATCTTGATAGTTGTTCTCTCTAGATTTAAAGTTTTATAAATGTCTCTTGTATGTGAAAAAGAAATTTGAAAGTATTCTAGTCACCAATGGGAAAATTAAAACAGTTATTCCGTTTAATAAAATAAAAATCATATGAAAGTACAAAATGTTTTGTTTTTTTTTTAAAGACAACATACTTGCTGGCCACAGTTTTCCCTTGTACTGCTGAACTGTAAAAGTCTTCTATTGTTTCATTTGCTGCAAAACACTCCATACAGGAAACCAATGGAATTCTGGGACGAACAAGATCTTTTGGGTCTCTGAAAAAAAGTTAACTGTTTATTCAAAATTGGTACTTTACATGTAAATCACACTTAAAATGAATACATTTGAAGCAAGGTAGAATTTTTTTTATAAGATACTAATTTCAAAATTCATGAGATTTTCCCATGTCAGTGAATACCAAACTCATCTGTCAAAAGAATTTTAAATCATGTGACATGTTAAGTGACAGGTGAATCCTCTGAAAGTTATGTCATGACTAATTGATTGATTGATGCTTAATGCCCACTTTAGCTGTATTTCTGCGATATCGTGGCATGTTAGATTATGCAATAGGTGCGTATCACGTGAGTAAGTGAATGATTGCTATTTAACACCAAGTGAGCAATTTTTCAGCTACACGGGCAAGAACATATTATATTTCAATGAGAGGCTGATTTGATTTTTGATTTTTGGAGTTTTAACGCCACTTTCAACAATATTTCAGCTATATCATGGCGACCAGTTTTAGTGGTGGAGGAAGCTGGAGTACCTCGGAGAGAACTACAGACCATGGGCAAGCAACTGATAAATTTTATCACTTGCAGCTGCGAGTCGAGTGCAACCTTTCAATGAGATGATGAAGATATCTTCGTAGTACAATACGACTAACAAGTTTAGTTGGATTTTCATACAACATGTTGCTCCAATCTGACATAATATTCATTATGATCCAGTCTTTTCTCTTACGCCTTAATGTTGCATGCCTATTGGAGAAGCAGCAAATATAATTTTTGCAGTTTTTGGTTTGATCTAACCAAGGCCAGAACACACGATCTACCACACTCATGCCCGTCATGCTAACCATTACATCACTGTTGCAGTTTCATACATATGCAGCTTACTGTATACACAGATGTTATTTTTCGGTTCCTTTATATTTTTGTAAAATATAAATAGGGGTTAGGGTTATGGTTTTTAAGAGCACTTTTAACAGTATTTCAATTATATCGTGACGGTCAGTTTTATTGGTGGAGGAAACCGGAGTACCCAGAGAAAACCACCTACCTGTCAAAATTCACTGACAAACTTTTCCACATAATGTTGTATCGATTATAACTCGCCTGAGCGGGATTTGAACTCATAACGTTAGTGGTGATAGGCACTGATTGCATAGGAAGTTGTAAATCCAACGACCATACGATCACGACCGCCCCTTAAAATCTAAATAGAAACTTATACTAAATATGTAGTAAAAAGTAAAAGTAGTGGTTTTTAGACAACAGGACATCTAGCTTTTATTATCTGCGGTATATCTTATGTTTTATACTTACAATTTTTTTCCTTGAGATTCTGCCTCAGACTTCCTGACTTCATAGGCTAACACTTCATCTGAATAATACAATTTTTTTTTTTAATTGCACTTTGTTTAAATTTTGAACAGCTGTACACTAAAATGTCATTCTGGTGTCTATTACGGAAAAACTAGCTCTAAAATATTATAGGTAGTTCAACAGCAAAAGACACTAATAGAATGAAAGATCATTTAATAGCAGTTTTATGAATTAACTGTTTTATTCAGAAACTAAAAGGTTTTGACAACAATCTCGGAGGTTATAATTTTGAACATAGCATCAACAAACAGTCAAAACTTGTGATCTTTTTCTTGAGAGTAAAAAATCACGTCCATTTTTCATAGCTTTCAGCAGAATTTATTCCAACTAACTTGAATATTTGGTTATTTTGAAGAATAAAAATCTGTCCTTTCTACTTCCAACACAAAAAGGAACATCTGTGTCATAAATGACCACGAATATGTTCCACTTGTTGTAAACTTTTTCCGGTCCTTTCCTCATTAATGACTTATCACCGGGTTTGTAACTAGAGTAACACGACGGGTGCCACTAGTGGAACAGGAACTGCTTATCTTTTCGGAGCACCTGAGTTCACCCCCGGTTTTTAGTGGGGTTTGTGTTACTGGATCTTTAGCTTCATGTGTAATATTTTGTAGATCATTGTTTGTCCTTTTTCTTTTGGCAATTGTGTTGTCTGTCCCTCTTCAATTTATAGATTCTGATTACCTCTTTGGTATCTTCAATTTCTTCTTGAACAAAACTTTCTCGAAAAGCATTCTCTATATTTTGATTTTACATGTTTATTCAGAACACTCATGGGGCTCCTAAAAGGAGTTTTACAATATTCTTTAATAAAGGATGTAAACAAATGCATTGTAGTGGAGTGAACCGCATGGGTGGTGTAATGGTTTGCATGTTCGCCTTGGGTTCAAGCTCCGGTCGGGTCAAACCAAAAACTATAAAATTGGTATTTGTTTCTTCTCCGCTAAGCACGCAGCATTAAGGAGAAAGAGCAAAGACTGGTTGCCTCGGATTCTGAATAATGTGTCCAAGTGGAGTGACATTTCTATCCGCAGACTGTAGTTTCAGTGAGTTAGCACTGTAAAAATCCAACTCAGCATGTTGGTCTAGAACAATGCAAACCTCATCATCCTCTCATTGAAAATTAACTTGTTCTCGCCATAATATAGCTGAAAAATTGCTGAATTGGCATTAAAAAACAATCACTAACTCCCTCACTGTAGTGGAGCGTAAGTAGAATTAATTAAGTGTATAATATTTTGACAACATAAATTCATAAAATTGATTGTGTTTTTTTTTATATCTACCCACCTTTATTGGTAGCAGCTTCTAAGGGGACTGGTAGTGCTAATATAAAATCATCTCTATTGGAATATTTGACTTTTTTACTTTGTACACATTCAACTCTCTCTTCAACATTAAATCTAAAGCAATCAGCAGGATTGTCTGACCCTCTTGTGTTCCTCTGAGGAAAATAATAACATAGCTATTATGATGACAAAATCATGTTTTTATCATGTCAAGATTTTTAAGGAGCCGTCGTGGCTGTGATCGTATGGTAGTTGGATTTACAACTACCTAGGCAATCAGTGCCTATCACCACTGATGTTGTGAGTTCGAATCCCGTTCAGGGCGAGGTGTACAACATTATGTGATAAAGTTTGTCAGTGACTAGCAGCAGGTCGGTAGTTTTCTACGGGTACTCC
Source organism: Gigantidas platifrons (assembly GCA_002080005.1). Classification (NCBI taxonomy): domain Eukaryota; kingdom Metazoa; phylum Mollusca; class Bivalvia; order Mytilida; family Modiolidae; genus Gigantidas; species Gigantidas platifrons. The sequence continues at coordinate 522,119 of MJUT01028607.1, read as the reverse complement.
GGTTTCCTCCAGCAATAAAACTGACCGCCACGGTATAACTGAAATATTGTTGACAGTGGGGTTAAACACCATAAAACCAAACCAAACTAAGTTTCTACACCTTTCCTGTAAAATCATTTTATTTTGTACCTTATGTTAAAAACATAGTTAAAATAGTCTTTGTCCTGTTTTTAGTTCACAATTTGTAACCATGTATGGCTTAAGGTGTAAAAACACGCATTTATTTCTTTAAGATTTTCCACTAAATTTGTGTTTTTTCTTGCCTACCTGTCCATTTTGTTTGAAGTTTAATCTTTCCAACACCACATATTTTCGGAAACGTACATGATTCCTCTACATTTTGTCAGAAAATCATGGGATGTTTAAAATATTGCTGTGAAATGCCATGCTCTGGGACATCCTCTTCTCTAATATATGTGGCAACATTATCCCCAGAAATTCATAATAAAGGTCATAATACTATGAATTCATTTAATTTCGTTGGTGCCAATTTTCGTGGATTGGGAAATTAAGGCATTTCGTGGGATAGTTAAATTCGTGGATTGCCCAATACAAAAAATACAAAAAAAGGTTTTGAAATACTTAAATTCGTGGATTTTCACTTCAAATTCGTAGATTTTGCATGTCGCGATTCTACGGAAAAGTGTTCATTTTAAGTAAATTTACAAGTACGCCAAACAAATATGGATCATTGTTGTACATTATCAGCTTGTTACAATTTTGATAATTATTTGAATACATAATTTTAACAGTACCATTTACATTTGTTTCTTAATTAATATTTCAAAAAAAGGACATGTTTTTTTGCTAAACTTTACACTAGGAGTCAAAACTTAAATTATAATTCTTTGTACTCTACGGGAACATGACATGCCATAAATGATACATATAAACCAGAGGCTCTTAAGAGCCTGTATCGTTCACCTGGTTATAAAAAGAACCAATTGGTCCTATGTAAAAACTATGTCCTGCAGTAGTGGCCATCTTGGATTTCAGATCGGCATAAAAAACCCAAACTTTTTAGAGGACCTTCAAATGATTATTCCTGGACAGTTTGGTTTCAATTGTCCAAGTGGTTTAAGAGAAGAAGCGTTTTGAAACATTTTCCCCATAGGGTCCAATGTTAAATTAAGTCCTGCCGTAGCCGCCATTTTGAATTTCATATCGGAACAAAAAACCTAAGGTTTGTAGAGGACCATCCAATGAACATTCATGTACAGTTTGGCTTTAATCACATTTGTAGTTTCTGAGAAGAAGGCATTTGAACATTTTCCCATAGGGTCCAATGTTAATCTATGTCATGCGGTGGCGGCCATCTTAGATTTCCGATCGGCATTAAAAACAGAAACTTTGTAGAGGACCTTCCAATGATCATTCCTGGGCAGTTTGGTTTCAATTGTCCAAGTGGTTTCAGAGAAGAAGCGTTTTGAAACATTTTTCCCATAGGGTCCAATGTTAATTGAAGTCCTGCTGTAGCCGCCATTTTGAATTTCATATCGGAACAAAAAACCTAAAGTTTGTAGAGTACCATCCAATGAACATTCATGTACAGTTTGGCTTTAATCATATTTGTAGTTTCTGAGAAGAAGACATTTGAACATTTTCCCATAGGGTCCAATGTTAATCTATATCCTGCGGTGGCAGCCATCTTGGATTTCCGATCGGCATAAAAAACAGAAACTTGGTAAAGGACATTCCAATGATCATTCATTTACAGTTTGGGTTCAGTCAGTTCATTAGTTTCAGAGAAGAAGATCTTTGAAATTTCAGCCAATCAGAGCATATTATTGGCCGTGGCAGCCATGTTGAATATCCGACTGGAACAAAAAACAGAAGTTTGTAGAGGACCATCCAAGGAACATTCCTGCTAAGTTTGGTTCCAATTGGCCAAGTGGTTTCAGAGAAGAAGCTTGAAATGTGAAAAGTTTACAGACGACGGACGCCAAGTGATGAAAATAGTTCACCTGGACCTGTCCAGGTGAACTAAAAAGTTGCATTAAACGGTAAAGAAAAAAGTGTGAAATTTTATGTCACAGCAGTTAAACATCACGTGTCAACAAATTAAAATCCTGATACCAGTTAATCCAATTATTATCAACAATAAACTATGATTGTCAATCAAAATGTTTACATAGCAATTATAAAAGGCGACAATAATGTTAGTATTATCAATTGAAATTTTACCAAAAATGTTTTGTATTTATTTGTGTAAACTTTTAAATAGTCTATTTGATGAAAGGAAATTTTTTTTTTAGATCAAGTGATTTTATTTATTTAATTAGTCATTACCTCTACTTCTATTATTATTATTATTATTATTATTATTATTGTTATAAAGTATTAGTGTAAAATGGAATTATTTGTAATTGAATTTGTGGTTTTCTTTGCCCTTGTTGTTGCAGAGTGTAAAGTGTAGTATTATTAACTGTATATATGTATATGATATGTAGTATTATTAACTGTATATATCATATGTATTGAATATGTCTATTTGATGTTGTCTTGTGTATGTATTATCTGCTCCTTTGGGGCGCAAATCTTTTTTTGCAATAAAAATTATCTTATCTTATCTTATCTTATTTGTATCAACACTTCATTAAACAATACAAAAATACCGGAAGTTATTACTGCAAAACGTTTTCATAAATGTCACAACAATAAACAATTTATTCTAAGAGTTTACACGTTTAACAATCACAAAATGACACACGGGTACATTTATTTTAGATTCACAAGACATGCATTACAATTACATCATGTAACAATGTTGAATTACCTACATGGCTACAAACGTTTGTGTTGTCAAAACCTTGCTTACCGCCAAATGGAAATCAAATGGTCATTTTTCGTCGAACATTTAAATTCGTGGTTTGCTGACACCCACGAAAACCACGAAAATTGGTATACCACAAATAAAAATGAATTCACAGTATGTGACGTCACAATATCAGAGTCACCAAGATGATACTCACAATATCACTCATTGAGATCAATGAAAATGTCCCAATTTATCAATAAATAAGATCAAAGCCCTAAGACATACATATACTATTAAGAAGTAAGATCAAAGCCCTAAGACATAAAGAAGTAAGATCAAAGCCCCAAGGCATAAAGAAGTAAGATCAAAGCCCTAAGACATAAAGAAGTAAGATCAAAGCCCCAAGACATAAAGAAGTAAGATCAAAGCCCTAAGACATAAAGAAGTAAGATCAAAGCCCTAAGACATAAAGAAGTAAGATCAAAGCCCTAAGACATAAAGAAGTAAGATCAAAGCCC
>MJUT01028607.1:491989-512588 GCA_002080005.1 Gigantidas platifrons | reverse complement strand
ATGTCACAACGCCCAGTATAGGTGATATTATTATCGTTAAGATGCCGTCATAAATTTGGAATAAAAGAGTCCGTAAATATTAAACATAGTCCGTGCTGAACACATTTTATTTATGCAGTCATATTAGTCACGGTTCGCTGGATACAACAGTGAAGCGATAGTTTAATCATTCTAGTGTCCTCGTCATCAGTTCAAATCTGCAATTTATGTGAAATCAAATCCGTCCGTATTTATAAATGATCCAAGGGGAACAACCCAGTCCAATTAGTGAATTTCTACAGTACCTCAACGTTTAACCATACCAGAAATACGTGTGTGCCAGATAGTATATTCCGGCTATAATATGCATACCGTTTATATGCATTGTATTTATTCAGTGTTTTGAATAAATACCATATTTGTTCAGTGTGTTGAATGAATATCGTTTATGTTCAGTGTGGTGAATATTGTATTATTGTGTAGACAATTTCATTGCATATATCATCTGTTTTATGTTTATTTCTTATATTTTGTTCATTAAATTTATATGTTTAAATATGGTTTTTTTGTATGACATTGGCCACCTGACAATCCAAAGAACTTACTTCTTTACAGACATAAAGAAGTAAGATCAAAGCCCTAAGACATAAAGAAGTAAGATCAAAGCTCTAAGACATAAAGAAGTAAGATCAAAGCCCTAAGACATACATACCTCTAAGAAGTTTATGAGGTGGAGGAAATATTCCTGTGCATCTTGTTGTCTCTTTGTAGAAAACTCTGCATGTCCTTTGCCTATTAAATTTTTAAACATCTGTGGACGGATTCCATTGGGAGGCTGAAATTAATCACAATATTTATTAATCTTTGATACTGTGAATTCTTTATTATTCATGATGTAACAGTTTTCGAGGATTTTGTGTGTCATACTGAGACGCAAAATTAAGAATATAAGGAATATTTATCATCTTATATACATAAACAAAAACACAGATATCTAATTTAACATGTATTGATTTCTGGTATAACCTTCATCAGGTACGCTCAGTCATAAGGTTGGAAAGTCAAATAATTTAAAAGTCACTGGGAGCAAGTAATCCAAATGGCCTTAACAAGTATAGCTAAATATCATCTATGCATCATAGTTGTAGTTGAGACTGTATTTCCTCAAACAGAAGTAAAATGGTTTAAAGTTTGGTTTATGGTGTTTAACACTATTTCAGTTATAGCGTGGCAATCAGTTTTATTGGTGGAGAAAACTTGAGTACCCGGAGAAAACCACCAACCTGTCACAAGTCACTGACAAACTTTATCACATAATGTTGTATCGAGTACACCTTGCATGAGCAGGGTTCACGAATCATTTGGAAATCAATGCTTGGTGCAGAAAATCAAATACGAAAATCAGACGAAAAATAATTTCTACTATAGTCATAATAATATTACTAACCAGTCCTTTCTCATCAGCACCCTCTGGTGGAGGTTTAGAGTAGACACCAGATAGTAGACCTCTTCCAAGTTTAGCCCTACAATTAATATTATCAATTGACTTTCCAAAATACATGCATTTAAACATTGCTTATATAAACAACATCAATTTAAATATATTTTATAAAAAAAATTCATGCCACGATATACTGTGAAATCATCATTAATCGTCTGGTTCTAATTTTCGTGGATTTCATGGTCCACTTAAACCACGAAAATAAAAATCCAACAAAATACAATTTTCCCATAGATTGTTGCCTGTAGTATTTGAAACCATGAATACAAGAACCCAGGGATCAATGTACTTTGTAGAAATCACAAAAATTGGTACAAACGAATTCACAGTAGCTCAAAATATTGCCACAGATTTTGAAAACAACAATCTACCAATAAATAAAAGACAACTGATAAACTGATGTAAAAATCAATTTTTTTTTGGAGATACCATTAACAATATTTTCTTAATAATACAGTGAAACCTGTCTAAACAGAACACTGACTAAACCGAAATCCTGTATAAACCAAACTTTATATCAAGTCAGAATGCTGAAAATCTTTGTTAATTTAACCTGTATAAACTGAACACCTGTCTATTCTGAACACAAAAGTTGGTCCCAAGGAGGTTTGGTTTAGACAGGTTTAACTGTATTAAGACTTACAAATAAAAAATTTGGTTAAATCTTAAAAAGTTTATTTTAGATAGAAATATTCTTAGAATCACACTTTTGACTAATTAATATGTCTTGAAGAACAAATCTTGTTATATGTTATACTTTATAGCAATACTTACATTTGTATATTAAAATCAGACGATGGATCTTCAGGGGCAGTAGAAAAAATCTCGTCTGCCTTCTCAGCATACCTAAATAAAATAATCATGAAAGTATTAATCTTCAGGGGCAGTAGAAAAAAATCTCGTCAGCCTTCTCAGCATACCTAAATAAAATAATCATCAAAGTATTAATCTTCAGGGGCAGTAGAAAAAAATCTCGTCAGCCTTCTCAGCATACCTAAATAAAATAATCATGAAAGTATTAATCTTCAGGGGCAGTAGAAAAAAATCTTGTCAGCCTTCTCAGCATACCTAAATAAAATAATCATGAAAGTATTAATCTTCAGGGGCAGTAGAAAAAAATATCGTCAGCCTTCTCAGCATACCTAAATAAAATAATCATGAAAGTATTAATCTTCAGGGGCAGTAGAAAAAAATCTCGTCAGCCTTCTCAGCATACCTAAATAAAATAATCATGAAAGTATTAATCTTCAGGGGCAGTAGAAAAAATCTCGTCTGCCTTCTCAGCATACCTAAATAAAATAATAGGTTGGTTTAGGTTTATGGTGTTTAACGCCAATTTCAACAATATTTCAGTTATATCGTGGAGGTAAGTTTTATTGGTGGAGGAAACCAGAGTACCTGGAGAAATCCACCTACCTGATGCAAGTTACTAACAAACTTTATCACATATTGTTGTAACAAGGCCACCTCGCCATGATATTCGAAATTATCGTTTGAGTTTTAGCTTTATATCATAGATCTATAACTGTAAACAAGGGCAACGTAAAGCGTAGCGTATCCCCTCGCCTACAAATTTGACCCCATGACCTTGACCTTGAAAATCTATAGGGTTCCAGATTTTCTTAAGGACTAAGTATGTACCAAGTTTGGTAAAAATCCATTGAAAGATGTTGATTCTAGAGTGTTCACAAGGATAATACAGGGTAAAAATTAGACCCTATGACCTTGACCTTTGACCTTGAAAATCAATAGAGTTCCAGATTCTTTTAAGGACTAAGTATGTACCAAGTTTGGACAAAATCCATTGAAAGATGTTGATTCTAGTGTGTTCACAAGGATAATACAGGGTAAAAATTAGACCCTATGACCTTGACCTTTGACCTTGAAAATCAATAGAGTTCCAGATTCTTTTAAGGACTAAGTATGTACCAAGTTTGGACAAAATCCATTGAAAGATGTTGATTCTAGAGTGTTCACAAGGATGTTACAGGGTAAAAATTAGACCCTGTGACCTTGACCTTTGACATATGACCTTGAAAATCACTATGGTTCCAGATTCTCTTAAGAACTAAGTATGCACCAAGTTTGGTGAAAATCCATTGAAGGATATTGATTCTAGAGTGTTCACAAGGATGTTACGGAAGGACAGACGGACAGAAGGACGGACGGAGGGTAGCGTTACTATATCCCTTCGCAACTTCGTTGGCGAGGGAATAATAAGCAATCTGAAAGTATTAATACTATGATATCATTATGTGATGATATATTTATTAATTAAACCATATGACATTTTTATGTGTTTTTATCTTTTCGCATTTAGATTTTTTTCACCGCAGGTCAATACAGCTACCATTGGCCTAAAAACTAGGCCAATACGAAAATCTTCAGATAATGATATCTTTTAAGTATCCATCATTTCTTCAGCATTTTTCATTTTCTTTCGCTTCTTTTCCATTCTGTCTAATTAGACAACAGTGACAGAGCGTCTCTATTTAATCGTTGATACGTATGCAAAATCTAGAGAGAATCCGGAACACCAATATTGGCAGAATGAAAGCCGGCCAATACGAGAAAAAAATATGTATGTCCCATATTGACTGAGTTGTACTATCTGTATCACAATGGCAGTTTCCATCTTATTTATGTAAATATAACAGTAGTTCATTAATAATGTACTTTATAGTGTTAGGCGATCACAAGTTCAACATTTTTCAAAGAGTCCCGGTGATGGCAAAAAATTGTCATATGATGTAAAATGCATGAATAGTGTCAATTACAACTTTTAGAGCAGTTATTGCTAGGTTATAATGTGCTCAAGTACAGTGTGTAACATAGTTCATTAAAAGAAAGTTTAAACAGTGATGGTCAACAGTAGAACCAATATCAACACTTCAAACCATTGAATGCAAAAAAGACCATGACATATGGCATTGGAAATCAAGGTCCAATATTGGGACAGGCACGAAAAAGTGGTAGGATTTAACTGGTTTATAGGTAAAAGGTAAAAGGTAAAATATATTTAGGTTTAAAAATCTCAATATCAGACACAAGTGTTTTTTTTCTCGTTAATTTAAAAATAAAACATAAAACTGCCATCATTAACTGAAACTTCAATCCACTAATTGTAACTGCTGAGAACTTTCTCACCAAGGATAGCCCATGAAAGCCATTCAGCTTATTTCCAATAGGGTCCTTTATAAGTATCAGCTTAAAGTTCAAGTGGACATTACAAGATCAACATGAGTTGGTAGAGGGATTACTTAATTTTAAAATAAGTATATTATCTATGAAAATATATTTATGGGATATAAACTTCTAAATTTGATAATTAAATCTCCAATGACAATCCAGGTATATAGATTATGTGTATTTACGTTCTGAGTTCTGATGTTCATTACGATTTCTGCATAAAAACAATGATTCTGGGTTCATCTTTACCTCCAGTTCTTTATAGGAGGGCTCATATCTTATTTACGTTATTTGTGTTTGTTTGGTTCGTCTTTACCTCCAGATGTTTGTAGGAGGGCTCATGTCTTATTTACATTATTTGTGTTTGTTTGGTTCGTCTTTACCTACAGTTGTTTGTAGGAGGGCTCATGTCTTATTTACATTATTTGTGTTTGTTTGGTTCGTCTTTACCTCCAGTTGTTAGTAGAAGGGCCCATGTCTTATTTATGTTATTTGTGTTTGTTTGGTTCATCTTTACCTCCAGTTCTTTATAGGAGGGCTCATGTCTTATTTACTTTATTTGTGTTTGTTTGCGTATAGTGGTGTCTAACACATATTGTGTTGTGTTTTGTTTTGTTTGTCTTCGTCTTGTGTACCCTATGTTGCTAGTTCTCTGGATTGTCCATTTTTGATTGCCCCTTCAGTATTCTCTAACGTGTATATTGAGTAATATACTTATAGAGAAATAATTGTAAGTTTTTTAGGGGCCTCCGTAAATTGTGCAATAATAAAGAAAAACTAACAACATTAGAAATCAACACACGGTTATAAATACCAAAGCATAGTGTTATAAGTTATCTTCAAATTTCAATTTTTTTTCCTTCAAATTCTTACTTCTTAAGAAAATCTGGAATGGTAAAGACAACCTGCATTACAGAATTCATGTAACAACTGTTGCCAAGGTTACGCATCCCTGTGTATCCTGGTCCATACAAGGGAATTAACTTGCTGCCTGATTCCTGAATAACATTCCATTCACCGTACTGTTGATTTAGATCTATGTCCAGTTCTACCATTGTCTTCTCTGTCTGAAAGAGATAAAGGGATTTAATTTGATGACATTTTAATGTACTATTAATTCAGTTCTTCATCTGAATCTGCCTTTTTTCTTTTATGTCTGAAAAAATAAGAAGAGTTAACTTGAGGACAAATTTCTGAAAGACATTCCATTTTAATGTACTGTTGATTCAGATCAATAACAAGTTCTACCATTTTTATCTGTCTCAAAGAGATAAAGGGAGTTATTTCAAGATCATATTCTCAGGAGTCAACAAAAAAGTGAGTACAAAATTTCATTTATTAGTAAAAATTTTACAGAACGGGTTGGGGGGAGTTATGGAGTTTAATGACACTTTCAATAATATTTCAGCTATATCTTGGTGATCAGTTTTATTGGTGGAGGAAACCTGAACTGCCGCAAGTCACTGACAAACTTTATCACATAATGTTGTATCGAGTACACCTCGCTTGAGCAGGATTCAAACTCATAACTTTTGTGGTGATAGGCACTGATTTCACAGGTAGTTGTAAATCCAACTATTATACGACCACGACCATGACAGCCCCTCTTTCCTGAGACTTACATTCCCTTTCAACATTCCATATACTGTTTGACTAGTTTTGCAGGTATATATAAATTTCATCAAAAAACAATACATTAATGAATTAAAATTTAAGGAAAAAATACATACCTTTTCCAGAGCAGACATATTTATTCCAAAATGTGCCAAATGTTTCTCCAAGTATGGATCTAAAACCATGTCATCTTCATTATAGGAGTAAATGTCTACAAAATAAGGTCAATTATTATTGAAACTTCATTGAAACATTGAAAAAAGACCAACTTCCAAAAATTCATGTGGCAACTAAAACTTCGCCTTACGGGCTGAAGTAGGGTAATAGTTTCATAAAAACCCAAGAAGAACATTTCTTTTTGGCACCTTCGGCATCTTTTCGGAAATAGGTGAGGCTAGAAGTACCAAATCAATTCAAACCTTTATTTTGTGTGAAAGATAATTTTGTCAAGGACCAGCTATATAGAACTAAACTTATTGTGATAAAAACATACTGTCTATAGATGGAAAAGATGATGGCACACACATACCAAAATACAACAGGAATTACATTTTGCAGTCATTTAAAAAAAGTGGTACATGGCCCATGATGGATGTGTCTAGGCCTTGGTATGTGTCTTCTGATTGACATATGAAAAAAAAGACATAATGAATAGGGTCAAAATATTCTGCCTTCCAATGGCACGCCAATGACCGCACCAAATAGAACCTGCTACATGTTGCCTTTTATGTACAAAATGGTATTGCAATTTCTAAACTTGAGACACTCAATTACATCCCATCCTTATTGCCAGTAGTGTACTGTCACACCTGTCTTGTGAGACCATACAAGGAAACATTGAAATATAATCATATAAGACAGGTGGTGGCTAAACAAAGGTCAAATATATATGATATCCACAGTAAAGGGAATAAAAATTAAAGTCTCACAAGACAAGTTGATAGCTGACACAAGATTGACTGTATCTGATTTGTCCAGTACAACCAGTGAATGCCCCATTTGGAGGGATAGTACCCTCAAGCAGAGGATCTAGATTTTATTGCAATACCAAAGTTCTCTTGGAGTCAAAACATAAACAGATCCTAGATGTTCCTTTACAGCACTGACCTGCACCCTCTCCTGTGATGGTCCCTAACTTGACTGCGAGTGGATATTTTGCCTGTTCGTAATGATCGACTGCATGATTATTTCCTCCACTGCCGTCAAAAAACTTGCGACCACACAGTATAGTACCATCTGTTAAGTTGAGCCATAGATTTGACGTTAGGTCACATTTCTCACATTTCCAGCCTTTAGGTGGAACTTTTATACCATTATCTAACTGTAACAGATTTTCTGCATGTCTGCAATAGAAAAACCAGTTCATTCACTGCTAATTAGTCAGAAGACAAATATTGGGGACTATTGGTGGATAAATATACAATATACAAGCATTGTCTGAATATATATAATTCATTTGTAAATTCATTTAATGCAAAATGTGCAATTTTTCACCTATACCATGTCATGACAAGAACAAATTATATCAGACTTTTTGAAATTCGTCGGATTGTCGGACCAAGTGGGCAGAAAATCACAAGGACCAGCAATACTGCCAAGTATGCCGGTCCGGGTGTCCGACAAAATTTTTGTTTTGCACCGAAAATCGGAAATGCAACTGGTATGCCGGAACGATCACGGTCAACTCGGAAATAGATTCTGCTTCAAATGACATTTACTTCTTAAACATGCAACTGTTTCCATGGTAATTCTTTTAATCATTGTATTTTTATAGCTTAAACTGGCTGTGATGCATCAACACGACCATTTCATGTGTTTATATTTGAAAACATGGCGGGTCGGGTTTTTATTGTTCCAATCACTGATTCCGTTTAAATTTTAGAATTTTGTAAATTCCGGTTCTAAAAAATGACATCAAAATAATGAAAAATGTGGTCGTTCTTAAAACATTTTGAAGGTGCACAGTCTAGGAAAAGAAAGCCAGTTGCTGCTACAACAAACGAAAGTATGAGTCAGAGTGAGAAGTGTGCAAAGTCCCAAAAAAATGTGGCCAGATCGTACATTTAATCAAAGCTGGTTCCCAGGATTGTCCCTTCGTTTTTTTCTTCACTTCTTCAATACATTTTTCTTCAGGGGAAAATTCAGGTCCTGCACAATTTCAGTAGGTCCTGCAGAAAATTATTGGGTGCAGGACCTATGTCCTGCATATTGAAAAAAAAAATTCAAAAAGTCTGTTATATACGATATATGATGTCCATTTTGTACTAGACCAACACATTTGGATTTTTATAGTGCCAGCTCACAAACAATAGTCCGTGGGTAGATATGTCGTTCCACTCGGACACATTATCCTGATTTTGAACCAACAAGTCTTAAAATTCCTTTAAGCCGTGTGCTCAGCAGAGAAGCAACAAATTATACCAATTTTATAGTCTTTGATAGGACCCGACCAGGGCTCGAACCCACGATAAACTACACTCAAATTGAGTACGCTAACCATTACACCAGTGATACAGTTGAAATGACTTAGGAATGATGTCCATATGCATGAGCAAAAGAAAATATATCAGGAATTTTTACATGGCATTCTTTATATCACATAAGAAGGACGTCATATTAGAATTATGAATATCTATATCTGACTTACTTGGAGATTTTTCTTTCTTCTCCCTCCCATGTACTAGCCATTGCGGCAGCCTCTGCCATTTTACTGGCATCTTCTGCAGCCAGAATAGACTCCATTGATATCTGTACCTATAAGTGAATAGAGAAATAATTAATATTACAGGCTAAGATTAATTATGTTTGTTTGTTTGTTTGTTTGATGGTGTTTAATGCCACTTTCAACAATATTTCAGTTATATCGTGGTGGTCTGTTTTATTGGTGGAGGAAACCGGAAGACCCAGACACTCACAAACTTTATCATATAATGTTGTACACCTTGCCCTGATCAAGATTCGAACTCACAACATCAGTGGTGATAGGCACTGATTACATAGGTAGTTGTAAATCCAACAACCATACAATCACAGCCACGACGGCCCCTCCAAGATTTATTAAGATATACTGAATTAGTGACTGTACAGTTAAAGCTCGTTATGTCAAAGGCATATGGTTTTACATCAAATATCTGAGTATTCAAGCTATCCAGGATAAATATATATATACTATTATTGAATGGATTTGTGAGATTGGATTTCTCATAGTAATATCTCATCGAAGACGATCCCTGAGATGTGAGATAAGATGAGAAGTCCATATGATCACACTAATGATGACCCCTCATATTATAAAAATCATTAACGCACCAAAGGTGCGAAAGCCGAGTTGCGAACATGTGGATGGACAATGTGACCTTGACCTTTGACCTACAATCCTCAATATCAATAGGCTTCCTCCTCTCACCATCAGGCATGTGTGTACCAAGATTCATTTATATCTGACATTTCGTTCTTAAGATATCATGCGGAAACAAAAAAAGTATCTAATTTTTGTTCTATTTTTAGAAGTTGTGACCTTGATCTTTATCCTACAAACCTTAATATCAATAGGCTTCCTCCTCTCACCATCAGGCATGTGTGTACCAAGTTTCATTTAGATCCAACATTTCGTTCTTAAGATATTATGCGGAAACTAAAAAAGTATCAAATTTTTGTTCTACTTTTAGAAGTTGTGACCTTGACCCTTGTCCTACAAACCTCAATATCGACAGGCTTCCACCTCTCACCATCAGGCATAGGCATACCAAGTTTCATTTAGATCCTACATTTTGTTCTTAAGATATCGTGCGGAAACGAAAAAAGTATCAAATTTTTGTTCTATTTTTAGAAGTTGTGACCTTGACCTTTGACCTACAAACCTCGATATCAATAGGCTTTCTCCTTTCACCATCAGGCATGTGTGTACCAAGTTTCATTTAGATCTGACATTTTGTTCTTAAGATATCGTGTGGAAACGAAAAAAGTATAACATTTTTTTTCTATTTTTAGAAGTTGTGACCTTGACCTTTGTCCTACAAACCTCATTATCTATCGGCTTCCTCCTCTCACCATCAGGCATATGTGTACCAAGTTTCATTTAGATCCTAAATTTTGTTCTTAAGATATCGTGCGGAAACGAAAAAAGAATCAAATTTTTGTTCTATTTTTAGAAGTTGTGACCTTGACCTTTGTCCTACGATCCTCAATATCAATAGGCTTCCTCCTCTCACCACCTGGCATGTGTGTACCAAGTTTCATTTAGATCAGACATTTCATTCTTAAGATATTGTGCAGAAACAATTGTGCCGCCCGGATGCCATTCATCATATTATAAGCTGAGTTCTCCAACATAAACCACTCAAATTCTATACAATATAAATTGCTACCTACCATATCAGGTATGTCTTGGTTAGGTAGAGGTATAACAGTCCAGTCAGGTAATACAACCACGGAATACGTCTCCTCAAACTCAAACTGTTTATCATCAACATTGAAACCTCCTTCTACTCCTATTTAAAATAAATGAATTAGATTAGAATACACAATAGGTTTAAAATGCTACTGTCAACATTACTTTAGTTACTCTGAATATACTTTTTTTTGGTTTGTTTTTTGTTGTTGTAATTTTCCATTTTTACATACAATACAGACATTACAATTCATTTACACAACAAGACATTAAACACACTATATTGGTATTTTCCAATCTGGATATATATATTTAATGTATTGAATTAATACAAGTTATTACATATGAATGGTAGTGATCAGAGTTCCAGATAATTTTCTATTTTGATGGAGTTATTTCCCCTCTGAATATACTTGGAGAATTTTTAGGATTTCTCATGAAAGACATATTTTCGAGTATTTAAGTTCATGGATTCAGAATTTCAACAAAAAAATCTCAAACTACAATGAAATTGCATTATTTACTAGTGATAATCCTGTATCCTGTAAACGGAGAGAAATCCTATTTCTTTGTTTGATTCTAAAATTTGTGGAGTCACTTGAAAAAAAAATTGGTTTCCCACTAATTAAAAGTAATTCACAGTATATCGTGGTGGTCAGTTTTATTTTGTGACGGTCGCATGAGTACGTTACGGTTGACATTAAAAAACCATACCTCTGATCAAGGGATCTTATTGTTTTAATGCGGGAGATATTTTCCTGCTACACGAAAAAGTACAATATATTTATTCTAAACCATTTATTTTGAGATTAATATTTAGTTATTTATCGTAATCCATAAAACGTATTTTCTCTCATACAATATTTTTCATGTCCATTTATTCTAAAGAACTTCCCATCTTGTGAATAACAGTTGGGAACAAAATTTAAAGTTCAGATTACCTGCTAAAAAAGGTAAACTGAACTTTATCCTTGTCTTGATTTGATATATCATGAGCAAAGGGGCAACAGTAAAAATTAACAACATATAAAATCTAATCAAAACTGGTTTTGCTATCTATTTTTTTCTGTACATCAGAAATACACAAGTAATACATATCCTGAGTGAGATACATGTACATGTACATGCTATAAAAACCACAAGTTGGTAGATGGTTTGGTTTGGTTAGGATTATGGTGTTTAATGCCACTTTCAACAATATTTCAGCTATATCGTGGTGGTCAGTTTTATTGGTTGAGGAAACCGGAGTATCTGGAGAAAACCACTGACCTGCCGCAAGTCACTGACAAACTTTATCAAATAATGTTGTACTGAGTTGAGCAGGATTCGAGCTCACAACTTTAATGGTGGTAGGCACTGATTGGATAGGTAGTTGTAAATCCAACTACCATACAATCACAACCATGACCCATATATACACAAGTACAAATGCAATACTTATCTTGAGTGAGATACAAGTACATGTACATGCTATAAAAACCACAAGTTGCTTTGCAAATAATTTTTTGACTGTGTTAAATTCTTTATACCTTACTAATTTTGTTTACTTTTTCAAATACTATAATACCCATTTTACCTATGGCTAACTTGGTAACTTTCTTTTCTGGTGGAGCTTCAGACTTTGGTATCTATAAAATAATATAAGTACATACATGTATTATGTTTCATATTGAAAAGAGTAGATGATTGTAGCTTTAAGCCAATTCTGCAATTTTTTCAGCAAATATAATGGTAAGAACAAATTACTTTTTGATCAGATGATGTCTGCTTTGTACTAGACCACCACGCTGGATTGTACCGGTACTTTTATAATGCTAGTTTACTGAAGCAACAGTCCAGACGTGTCACTCCATTCTGACGCATTATCCTAACTACAAGCATACCAGTCTTTACCCTTACTCGACCTTATTACTGCATGTTTATATGGGAAGCAGAAAATGCATTCTGATTGTACCCAGGATCTTCTACACTAATTAATGTGTAATATGTGGGTTTTCAGAGATGATCTGTAAATTTTCCCTTTGATCTTTACACAGGATAATATCTATTATCGGTAATTGGGCATTTTTACTTTGATATTCACACGTGATATTTTCAACATCAGTAAACTGTCTCTGATACTGAAAATAACCAGGTCAGCGTGACATCAAACACAAGATGAAGATAATGATTAAAACAATACTGTAAACCAACTTTTGTTCGCGTGCTATAAACCTTCGTGACTTTTGCGGTAGAGTACAAAATCGCATTCGTGTGTAAGAAACAAGAACATTTGGCTATCGCGAATTTAAATCTCCGCGAAACTGTCTGGAAGCAGAAAAACGCGAAACATAATAGCCGCGAAAATAAGTTGGTTTACAGTAGTCTTTAGTGACCACATGTCTTATGTGAGCCTAGTTGATATTTTTTGGAAGTTTACATAAGATGGATTTGACTGAACTATGTATATGTACCTCTTTCCTTATTCTTTTGATGTGAAGAAAGACAGCATTTCCTGTTTTTCTGAAGTATGGTTCCACATATGGCTTTCCTAATCCTAAGAATTTGTTCATACATATATACAGCCCTGTTTCAGATTCCTACAAATATAAACAAATAATTTCATAGTAAGTTTGATTATTGGTTATTACCAATCATAGGTTTTTAATGGAACTACTTAAGGATTGATCGCAATTTTTGTTCAGTTCATGAAGAAATAACCTAAATCAGGTTGTAACCCATGTAGCGGGTTACACAAGGGTGTGTACAACCTGATTGAGGTTATTTAGAATGAACCGAACAAATAATTTCGATCAATCCTTATAAATTAATTCAAACTTTTTTTTGCTATGATATTGAAAAATATATTTATTTTTTCAAAATAAGGCAAATAATCAGAAATAAATTTAAATAACTCCAAAGGTGCCTCATTTAAAGAAAATCGCCTGATGACAACGGCATGTAACGCCTTCAGAACGACGTCTAATTTCAGATTCAGTACATAGACAAATAACCCCAACTTTTTAAACCAATCAAAACACGTATAAAATGACATGTGTCTCTAAAATTAATCTATACATGTATATACATAATTTTACCTATATACACAAAGCAATCTAATTAAAATCAGATCTCTCACTTGTTTCCCTCTCCTGATATGTTGCGGTATGAGAGATCTGAGGTGTTATGGTGTTTAACTCCACTTTCAACAATATTTCAGTTATATCGTGGCTGAGGAAACCGAAGTACCCAGAGAAAACCACCAACCTGCTGCAAGTCACTGACAAATTTTATCACATAATGTTGTATTGAGTACACCACGCCTGAGAGAGATTCAAACTCACAACGTCAGTGATGATAGGCACTGATTGCATTATAGGTAGTTATAAATCAAACAAACATACGATGATGACCATGGCGGCCCTGGAGATCATTATGGGTCACATGTATATCCTCATACAATTGATAGAGACTGCATAAAATATAAATTTAGCATTTTTTTAAATTGACAAGCAGTAAGCAAGATTAAAACTGAAATAGAGTAATATTGTAAAAGTATTGAAGTAGTAAAAAGTACATGAAGCAGTGTGGAATCATGTCAAATTTTTACATGTATTACTTGGCAAGAATACTCAGGGGACATATAAAAAATACATGGTGGCTTTCACTTGGTTTTTGACCAACGAGAAAGCGAAGTCAAATTCTTCGCCTGAATCGCCCAGAAGCATTAGCCATTCTTATGAAAAAGTAATATTGTATGTGTTGACAGCAATACTTATACATGTACATACCGGATTATCAAACGAAAAAGCACATTCATCTTTAAAAACTTTCTCTCCACCAAATGGAGCCTTTATCTTACCAAGATGCTGTTTCAATGTGTCAACCATTTTATTTTAAATCTGAAAATAAATAATTAAGATATTATACTGTACTACTTAGTTTGTAGAATACAATTATACATGAAATTATTTAAAACAGCTTTGTGATTGCATGAGTGTACTTGTTATCAATTTTCATTTTTCAATTATCGTAGGTGGCAATGTTACTGTCATAGGGGCTAGGTGCGTCGAAAAAAAAAAAAGCTATATAATACAACAAGGGGGGAGGAACTGATCTGCTTGCATTTTTTAAGTGGTCGTGTTAAATTGATCGTAACTTCAGAATGCCTTAATATTTACAAAAATGTTTTCACCAGTCGAAAGACAAGGGACCCAAATTGTTAGTGTTGGCCTCCGAACTGCTGAGGTACCCTACACGAACCAAAACAAAATGGCGTGAAAATCGGAGGTAGGACAAATGCTGGGACAACCAGTTCACATCTGAGTACAGACTTTCTTATGCGTAAACGAGTCATTTTGACTAGCTTAAATACTTTCATCCATTCAAATTATGTTAAAATTTCTTACCTTTCGCTTTTGCCAATTTACATGTACTATATTCGACCTAATTACCCCCACGGGCGCTTAAACAATTGGAAAAGGGGGGCACTAATTTGAGTTGTCAAAATGTGAAGTCAAATCGGCAATGATCGTTTAAACTTTTTTGTAAAGGTAAAGTATGACATTATCCAATTGAAAGGTAAGATTAAGATGGCTTATTTATGATGTTACTATTGAAATAAAAGACATTTATAACTTGTAAAGTGTTATTATTAATAAAGCGTACAATGTTTACATTATTGGATTAGTCCAAAAATATTGCGGATCAGTCCATTTTGAAGTGCATAACACAGGTAACAAACGTAACGAATGAGTTCATTGTATCTTTCAACAAACAAAAAAGTTATTTGCACGGAGAACTGAGCAAAATTGTGTCATTCTTTCTAAAACATGGAGGAATACCACACGTCATAGTAACAGATAATAAGTATCATCATTCTAAAGTGGCTGGAGGGTTGGAAATTCACTGCTATATACGTTTTATCGGAAGCAAGGAACTTGTCAACCGTCTACGAACTCTACTGGAGGATAAGTGAACGTGAGTACCGCATATAACTTTTATTGGAATGGGGGGCGCTTGTGGTTTTTTACGGCCGAAAAGGGGCAGGGGGCGCTTATAGGAGCAGGGGCGGTAATTAGGTAGAATACGGTATATGCCTTTTAAGTCTGTTTTTAAAAGAAATCCCCTTTCCAAACACCACAGATTTGAAAATATGAGATAGTTCAAACGGGCATTTGATTGTCTGAAAATATTTTTTTCTGCTGAGACAAAATAGACAATTTTGGTGTAATGCTAGGTTTTTTTTTAATTTAAACGACACTGAAAAAAGATGTTTTTAGCTGTGATTGTTATAACAAATAGTTATCTTAATTATAGTTGAAAAAATTGAATTTGTATCATCTTTCATTTATTCAAAACCGTATGCAAATATGGAGTCTCGACTTTACAATACACTCTACAAAACATGGTGGAAATATTCTCCAAGTTTCAGATGGATTTTTAATCACTTGCCAAGGATGCAAAAATAATGTAATCGGTAGGGGCGAAGCAGCAAAAGTCAGACACTTTATGTGAGTTCGGTACAAGAAGCCTTGCACCAACAACGTGACTATCGCTATGTCTGCACTGAGCGTCTTTACTAAAGATTTTGCTATTTTTAGAGCTTGTCGTTCTGATATTTCGTTGGATATCAACGAATACGACTAATAATCTAAGCCAAAGATATAACCATAGCGACAGTTAAAGTCGGACATATGCATATAAAGTCGGACATGAAAGGCTTTTTGTACCGAAATCACATAGTGTCCGACTTTCACTGCTTTGCCCTTATTTGAAAGCTTCCTTTTGTTAATTGATGTCTGTCTTAGTGTTTAATGTTTGAAGATTCAGATTTATTTCTAAATGGGATTTGCACTTATTGAGAGAAAAAAAGTAACAAACACATTAGAAATAGTAAGAGGAAATTTTATTGGTAAACATAAAACTGTCCGACTTTTAATGTCTGTCCGACTTTTGCTGCTTCGCCTCTACCAAAAGAGACTAGATGTATATTTATTCTTGATTATGTTATTTATAGAATAGTTGCAGTTATTTTAGAAATGTTTTGAGACCAAATAGTCTTAGGGTCTCGACTTTACAATAATACACGAGGATGACTAAATTGGTGATATTGTGACAAATCTGACCGATGCGAAAAAGAAAACCGTCAACAGAAAGTGATCATATCAGTATCATGTGTGTACATATTTTCTGATCATAAATTGTGGAGAGTTTTACTTTTATATTAGTTATTACTTTCTGTAATTTTCTAAATTTAGTCATGACATTTTAGAGTATGCTAGTCCCATTTTGACATAAGTAATTGAGTTGATGACTCTTCATAAAACACTTCTAAATTCTATAATCCAATGCAGTCAACGTACTTAAAATCGCGTTTGTATTCTAAATCAATATGACTCACATCACAGAAACAAAAGGTACTGTTTTAAAAGGGTATTGTGGTGTACCGGTATCTGTATCTGGTAGCAAATTCATGGGCTGGTTCCCTGTCAATACTTATGGGTATGTTCGGAATTCTACCAAACACACCCTGAGTCGGCGTTTCTTCATTATAATGATTAACATCAAACAAACTTTGTCATGGAATGAGAAAATACCATAGTTGATAAATAATGACTAAACCATTTTACATTAGCATGACCTTTGATGATATCATTTCCTGCATTAAAAACGGTTGAATATTTGTAACATTTTATTTTTTCCTCCATAATATTTTTTCCGGCGGATTATTTTTAATATAAAATATTATCCTTGGACAATATTTCAATATTAAATTTCTTCCAATGCTATTATATATTTTCCAGATGAGGTGAAAGAAATTTAATATCAAAATGTATCCGTGGATAACATTGCACATTATAACTTTTCAACTGAAAAAAAGATTATAGAAGAAATAATTTGATTTTATAAGTTACTAATTTTCTCAATTAATTAATTAACACTACTGTAATACTGCAAAAAATATGTATTAGTGAAATACTTCTTTATTACTGCAGAGCATCATATTCTTAATATATTTAAACTTACATGACGGTTTGAAGATTACTCAATCTGTTATTTAAATTGACAGTGTTCTGGCTATAATCTTATTTATGAAATATTTTCCGGATGGGTCAGGTGATTTATTAATCAGTGTCGGAAATAATATTACATACCTTAGTATAAAATATTATCCGGATTAGTTCATTTGATGGATCGGGTCATTTATCAATGAGCGTCGGAACTAATATCACAGATGGGTCTCATGATTTAATAATCAGCGTCGTACATAATATTACATACCTTAGTATAAAATATTATCCGAATCAAGGATTTATATATTAGAACTATACAAATCCTTGTCTTGATTATCTCATTTGATGGTTCAGGTGATTTATCATTAATCGTCGGAAATAATATTGACAGATGCGTCTCATGATTTAATAATCAGCGTCGGAAATAATATTATGTACCTGTTTATTGTACACTAGGATACTTTTTTTTTTATAGCAATGGAAAGTATTTTATTATAAAATATTTACCGTAACATAAAATTTAATATTAAATTCTTTCCACCGGATAAAATTTCAACCGGAAAAAAATATGTCTTACATATTCATTACATTCGCACCACACTCTTATCCCTTAGAGTCATGATCAACGATTTCACACTTCTAAACCCATGCATGTGCTAATGGAATTACTCATGAATATCGGTTGGTTAGTATTATTTGTTATCTATATTTATGTGTAAATGTATGCATATGTATGAATATGCCTTTTATGTGCTTAGATATACATGTACATATGTATCCTTGATATACAGAAGAATATATTACTTAATTCACACTCTAAATTGGCAAAATGTCACAATTATAATGAATAAATGGACAGTTTAAAAAATATTGCAAAATTTTGAATTTCTCCTCAGTGAATTTTTTTTTACACTAATTATAATGTAAATTAATTAATCATTCTTATCATTATACTTGATGTCCTTAGTTATTGAGGGAGAGCACTTACATTGGCTGTGCCTGATGTGCAATCCCATTGGATATTGTGTAATTAAATTTATGCATTTTATTCAATAAAATATTTGAATTGAAATTGAATTTGTGATGTGGCTAAGTTTCTACTTTTATACACGATCGGACGGAATTGTTATCACATGATAACAGACAGTTCCTTCATCTTAATTTTCCCAGTAAAAGAATCGATGCTGTCAGTCTTAGCAACATCATAAATCATAAAGGTGACTTCCCATGTTTTCCTAGGTATTTTGAAAATAAAATTGTGTCAATTGGATCTTACAATCATACTAATATAATTGTGCCTAAAATGTTCAATTACAAAAAGGCATTACAGGACTTTACCGTTGAGGAATACTCTTTTTTTTTATTCGAACAAATGTGCATGATTGTTCCCAGTCTCCTTTAATTTCAACTACATGCAATAACCATGTCATTACTGGCAGAGTAAATGATAATCTCCGGAAAATCGTCTCCTGTGGACCTATATTCAGAGATCCAAAACATATCAACTGGAACCACAATTTTAAAATAATGATGGATTCCGCTGAAGAATACGCCAGATCATGGATTATAAGAGAAAATATAGAACTACAAGCGTTGCCAGAATGTGTGAACAAGTTTGATTAGTATACATACAACACAAGCCCGACTATATAACAAAACAACACATACAAACATATTAGATAAAAATATACATCAATTTATGCAGTTCAACATACACACAAGATACAAAAGCAAATATCAACTAAACAAA
Source organism: Gigantidas platifrons (assembly GCA_002080005.1). Taxonomy (NCBI): domain Eukaryota; kingdom Metazoa; phylum Mollusca; class Bivalvia; order Mytilida; family Modiolidae; genus Gigantidas; species Gigantidas platifrons. The sequence continues at coordinate 493,170 of MJUT01028607.1, read as the reverse complement.
AGCAAGCTAAAAATAAGAGGTTCATGCATTTAGCAAACTGAAATTGTGTGTGAATGCTTCACCTAATCAGTATTTAAGGATAAAAAGCCAGACCAGTGTGTTTCTTCTCTTCATGAAAAATATGTTGTTGTACTTACAGATAAAGCTTCTAATAACATTGTTTTTGTGTTGTTGTACTTGTAGATAAAGCTTCTAGTAACATTGTTTTTGTGTTGTTGTACTTGTAGATAAAGCTTCTAGTAACATTGTTTTTGTGTTGTTGTACTTGCAGATAAAGCTTCTAATAACATTGTTTTTGTGTTGTTGTACTTGCAGATAAAGCTTCTAATAACATTGTTTTTGTGTTGCTGTATTTGCAGATAAAGCTTCTAATAACATTGTTTTTGTGTTGTTGTACCTGTAGATAAAGCTTCTAATAACATTGTTTTTGTGTTGTTGTTGTTAACCAAGGAACTTGGCGTTTCCAAGAACCCTTGCAACTACTTACAAAAATGCTAGTTTTGACAAAGAAGAAAATTTGGCAAATCACAAGTCATTCACGTCATCAATAAATATTCCGATTAATGAAGAATATGCATGGTGACTTACCTACGTTATATTGGATACGAAAACTTCATAAGAATCTATACAGAGAAATGTATATTGCTGGTTCTTCTACTTGTTCAACAGACGAACTGTCTATAACTACCACACATATTTTGTCCGCTGTCAAAGAGGGACTACAATTATACTTTGACAAAGCTACGTCTATTCATGTAGCAACATCAATCAAATGTGGATCCTGAAAATCTCTAAAGACCTTCTGTATAGTTTTAATTCTCGTACTTTTTGAAAAGTAAAGTTTGAAGATGCCAAAGGGGTCAAACACTTCAAAAATGTTTTCGCAACAAGTGAAAATAACGTAGAATATCGGAGACACTTTCACTAAAAAGAACCCATTTCTCCTTCTGTCACATATAAAGACGAGAGAAACATATTAAAACGGTAAAGGTAAAAAGGTAAAATATATTTAGGTTTAAAAATTTCAACATCATACACAAGTGTTTCAAAAATTTCTCGTTAAGTTAAAAATAAAACATAAAACTGCCATCTTTAACTGAAACTTCAATCCACCAATTGTAGCTGCTGAGAACTTTCTCACCAAGGATAGCCCATGAAAGCCATTCAGCTTATTTCCAATG
>MJUT01028607.1:473776-486730 GCA_002080005.1 Gigantidas platifrons | reverse complement strand
ATACGTAATGAATCAAATGGATTTCAATAAACACATATAATACAACCATTTTCGTGACGTCACATGTGACAAGCCAACTTGCACTTAGCTTTTGACCAAAAGAAAACCGACATTCACAAAGCATTGGAAGCAACCTGTTTGCCTGAATCTCACAGTAGAAGACCCTGCTAAGTACATTTTCAGACCAAATTCTATAGAAATGCAACCATTTATACAATCTGAATAAAGTAAGATTTCACACTTGCTCTCTGTTAATAGATATGTCACAGCATAAGAGATCTGAGGAAACCTAATTACGAGTCACATGCATACTATTCAATGAAAATATAATGGTGATTGTGAAAGTGAACGAGAGGATGATAGGGTTATTACTGTAATTATATATTATATTCACGACATAAGGTCACTCGCATGCGACCCGACCCATAATGAGGTTTGCCCAGATCTCTTACGCCGCTGCATATCAGTAAAGAGGAGCAAGTGAGAGGTTTGATTTTATTAATCAGATTAACAGATGTCATTTATTGTGTTTTTTCCCCTAGAAATTCAGTATTACACATAAATTACACTTTTTTTTATTTTTTTTTATTAATTGTTGGATATTTCCAATGTTAAAACTGTATTGATTCTAATACTGTTATTTTACTACTATAATAATGATACTAATAGAAGTCTTTTTGAGATATAAAAATGTTACAATTTGACAAATTTGACAAAGGCATAGACACAGTGCTGGATTTCCCCCCTATAGGCTTGGTAGGCTGAAGCCTAGGGCCTCAACATCCAGGGCTGGGGGCCTCTGGCCAAGGTGTATAATATTTGTGTCATTGTCAATTTGTCATAGACCTTTCTTAGACATGTTGCCATAACCCTTCTGTAATTTTCCTTGCACTCCATTTCAGAATAATAAGGCCAATAAGTCGACACCAGCATTGATTTCTGTGTTTATTGTGTCCTTCCATAAAAGCAGTGAGATAAGTAAGTTGAAAAAACAAGGTGTTGTCAGACTCAGACATCAAATTTGTTTCAATGTCATGGCTAATTTTCTTTAGATGAGGAATTGTGAATTGCGGAAATTTAAAAAGTATCCATTATCATCCTCGGCTTCATAGATTTTTGTGTAAAATACACTTTTATCTTCCTCTATTCACAAGGATGGGGATTGAGAGGGGCCTCGCTAGTAGAATAACCTAGGGCCTCTCTTCATCTAAATCCGGCCCTGCATAGACAGACAGACACCTCCTTTGCGAGGGTAGCATGGTACTACACTCTTAAAATATTACAGTCTGAGGCATAGCGTGATATACATACATGTATCACTCTTCTTTGTGATACTGATATATCTTTTGGTGTTTAATCTATTTACTTATTTTGATATGCTTTTTGGGTGATAACCAAATCACCAAGATGACTGATACTTCTATCACAGTGATTTGTCACACTGTGTCTGACTACGGTAAACACTAATTTATACAGAAACTGATAAATGTGTATTCTCTACAGTTCCTTGAATGTTTTAATACTAGTAGACAACTTCTTTGTAGGTTACAATGGGAGGTGCTCATACCAAGTTGGAACAGAATGAAGACGCATTTGACACACCTCCACGACAAAGTGCACGAGTCCTAAATTTTGACCCAAGATCACCATCAACAGAAATAACACGTACTCCAATAATGGTAGACAAAACACCAGAGGGGATACTAGATCCTAGGTCTCCAACAGTAGGAGTGTGTAGGACGCCTATAGTTGATTTTAACGGTACGTCTTGTCAAAATATCAGTGAAACCTGTCTAAATCGAACCTTCTTATGACCAATTTTTGTGTTCAGAATAGACAGGTGTTCAGTTTATACAGGTTAAACTTGCAAATATTTCCTACATTGTGACTTTATTTAAAGTTAAGATCATACAGTATTCCAGTTTATTCAGGGTTTGGTTTAGACAGGTTTCACTGTATTCAGACATGATTTTCGTCCGCTTTAAAGCGGAATTCCGCTTTTTTTTTTTCCGGGTTTTACCGTTATGATTCCTTTTCATAGTATGTCCAGTACCGACTGGGGTGCAGATAGCACGGTTTTATTAAATTTATATAGATCGTTGATTCGATCAAAATTGGATTACGGATGTATCGTTTACGGTTCAGCCTGTCCATCGTATATCAAGTTACTAGATACAGTCCATCATCAAGGATTACGACTCTCACTTGGAGCGTTCAGAACGTCTCCAGTTGAGAGTTTGTATGTTGAAGCACACGAGCCTTCCCTTGAAAACAGACGTATCAAACTTGGTATGCAGTATGCAACCAAATTGAAGGCTTATCCTTCAAATCCTGCACATGACTGTGTTTTTAACCCTCTATATGAAAATGTTTACGATAAACAACCCAATACAATTCAACCTTTTGGACTCCGAGTAAAATCACACTTTGAAAATTCTGATATAAATTTGGATGACATAGCACCTACTGTAATTCCTGAAAACCCTCCATGGTTAAATCCAAAACCTACCTTTAATTTTGAACTTACACAACACAAAAAATCAGAAACAAACCCTTTACTAATTCAGCAACATTTTGCTGAAATTAGATCGGTAACATCTGAATACTCTGCAATATATACTGATGGTTCAAAGGATGGTGATAGAGTAGCGTCGGCAGCTGTTTTTGGACAGCAGGTCTACTCTGCTCGAATACCATCTGCCAGTTCGATCTTCAGTGCAGAAGCTAATGCAATACTTCTTGCCTTGAAGTTCGTTGCCTCTTCTGAAAAGAGTAAATTCATGATCTGTTCCGATTCTCTTTCTTGCCTGTTGGCAATTGAGAGTTGTAAAACTCAAAACCCTTTTATTTTAAAAATTGTTGAAATTTATAAAAGCCTTGTTGCTATTGGTAAACATGTAATTTTTACATGGATCCCTAGTCATATAGGTATCCATGGGAACACAGTCGTTGACCGGGAAGCCAAGAACGCATTGGATGATCCTGTATCCAATTGTTCTATTCCTTATACAGATGTTAAACCTTTTATAGTGAAATATATTTTAAAATGTTGGCAAGATAGCTGGGACCAACAAATTCATAACAAATTACACGAAATGCATTCCCTAGTTGGCAAGACTCCTTGTTCTTACGGTCAAAATCGGAAGGAACAGGTAGTCTTGACCAGATGTCGTATAGGTCATAGTAGACTTACTCATAGCTATTTGTTAAATAATGAAGAACGACCGGAATGTATTCCGTGTAATTCTAATTTTTCATTAAAACATGTCTTGATTGATTGTGTGGATGTTGCCAATGTTCGGCAGACATTCTACAATGCCAACAGTTTATCTAATTTATTTACAAATGTCGCAGGCGACACAATTTTGAGATTTTTAAAAGACATTAATTTATATGCAAAAATATAGTCATATAATATATGTTCTAGATGTATGGTTTTATATTTTTAATGTTTCTTTTATTTGTACAACCCCCTTCCAGAGGGTGTGCCGGGGTAGAATAGGCACCAGGTTTCTCCGTCCTAGAGGCACTAGTCCTCTAAAAGGGGTCATCCTCGTGGGAACCCCGGGGTATAGAAATGGGACCGCGAGCTTCTTCGGCTTGAAGGAGCGTCCGTCGGTTGTGCGGGATGTAGAAATTCACAGCCAACCCGTCCTTCGGATGAGACGTAAATAAAACCGAGGTCCCGTGTTGAGAGATTGCCACCCTCGTCGCACGTTAAAGAACCCAGTGTAACAGCTCACTATGAGCATTATGCTCATGATGAGTGGTCCATAAGAGACCTGTTGCACTGGCTAAATTAAACCGTCCCTACCCATCACATTTCCTTGTTTCGAGTCTCGTGGCGTTTAAATTATTCTCGTCCTGAATATAGCTGAAAAATTGCTCGCTGGACGTTAAACACCAATCAATCAATCATATAGTATATTCAATACTTCCGATTTTGCCGATTTCTGCTCTTTTTGTTGTCCTCGTAAAATCATGTCTGTATTGTATTTTGTTGAATTTTAACCAGGGGAGATAACTATGTTTAATGCTGATTACTGTACAACATTATGTGATAAAGTTTGTCAACGACTTGCTACAGATCAGTGATATTTCTCCTGCTACTCCAGTTTCCTCCGCCACCTTATAACAAAATATAGTTGAAAGTGGCGTTTTAAACACCTGAACCCTGTCAGTCAACATTTCTTTTTTAACAATGCATATACATATAATGTATGCTGATTGTCATGCTTTTTTTTCTGTACGCCTTTTGATAAGATAAAGAATAGAACTCTTAAATTTTTACAGGAAAATTTGAAGAAAAGAGTTTACTGCATGACTGTATGGTAGAGGAAGCTTTTGCTGATGCAATAGCTGAGATTGAGGATCAGTCTAATGACACACAACAATTACTGTCCAAACATAATACAGAAAATTTGCCCGAGTTCCAGAAATTAACAATCAAAGAAGACAAACAACTGGAAACAGATCCAACAAAACTTATTTATCACGGTAAAAAACATTGTGTTATATTTTAACATTTAAATCTACATTGTAAATATAATCTGCTTTACACTGTAAGTGAGTTTCCTTTGTATAATACCGAGCTGCATCGATGGTGAAATGGTTAAGCATGCTCGCTTCGAGTGTGGTTGATCATGGATTGGAACCCTGGTCGTGTCAAACTAAGGACTATAAAATTGGTATTTGTTCCTTCTCCGCTAAGCATGCAGCATTAAGGAGAAAGAGCAAAGACTAGTTGTCTCAGAATTAGGATGATATGTCAAAATGGAGTGACATTTCTACCTGTGGATTGTAGTTTCAGTGAGTGAGCACTAAAAAGATCCAACAAAGCATGTTGTACTAGTACAAAGTAGATATCATTATCATCTCATCTAAATGTAACTTGCCATGATAGGGCTAAAATATTGTTCATTTGGCGTTAAACAGCAATCATTCACTACATGAAACTGAAATTATGCCCAACAGCATCGTCCTCCATTCAGGATGGCTGTTGACAACTAAAAATGTAAATTTCTTTTATTGTCTATTGCCGCTTTATTAAAAGTCAAAATGAACTCAAATTTCGCTGCAGCTACATGGCAATGAGTAGTTCAACATGTCTTCTTGGTTTTTCTGTTAAATTTTCTTTCAGTTGATTTATTCCTATTATGCATATTTTGAGGGGGATAATCTCATAAAAATCTTCTCACTTCTGCTCAGAAGTTTGAGCTGAAATGGTCTGAATTGGCCAACTTTCAAAATGATGTGCGACTCCTCCATCGAAGATGTCTGCCATTACTCTTTAGTAGAAATTTCATTAAATGGCAAAAAAGGATCAGTTGAAATATTTCTACATAATTTAGGAATAAAATTGAAAGCCAGGTAAGGGATTACAGGCTCCTAGGAGACTCTAGTTTAATTTTCGGTGTCTGTAACTTTCATTTCAGATAAAGATATGACTGTATTGCCAAAAAAGAACAGAGCACCACAACCCAAGCAGTTGTTTTCCAACAAAACCATTTCATCAATCAACAACAAAGACAATACCCGATCTCCACTGTCCACTAGAAACATTGACATGAATTCTCCTAGGAACATCGTACAGAAAAAACAGTTAAAGAAAATAGAAAAGGCCAGATCTTGTAACCTGGAGGCCATTTCTAAATATAGCGTTGAAGACAAGGAGAATATTCATACGTGAAATATAACAGAATAAATGTTCATAGCATGTTGATTGTGATAATGACAATAGACATTTTGATAATGAAACCTGTCTAAACCAAACAGCTTTTGGACAAACTTTTTTGTTTGTAATATACAGGTTAAATCAATAAAGATTTCCTACTTTGAGACTTTATTCAGGGTTCTGTTTAGACAGGTTTCACTGTATAGTACATGTATTTTCAAGCTCTGAGATGAAATGATTGTAAGGAGAAAAAAACTGGGATTTTTATTGGAAGGAAACTGATTTTTTTGGCATTATTATCAAAACGAAATATTTGTGAAATTCTTGACGAGAGTAAAAGATATAAATATTTCTTACGGGTTTATTTAATAAACTATTAGAATCAAAATATTATAATTTTGTTGTGATTAAATGTTGATAGCTATTGATTTTGTAATTAAATGTCTAGAATGTGTATGGTATATATTAGCATCATCATCTGTAACCCACAGCTGATCACTCTCAGATTGCTTTTCACCCCAGGCGCATTCTTGGTCATATGGTAGTTGGATTTAAAACTACATTTGTACCTGTGCAATCAGTGCCAATCATCAGACATCACTAATGTTGTCAGTTTGAATCCTGCTCATGCCGAGATGTGCTCAATACAACTATATGTGACAAGTTTGTCAGTGAATTGTGACATGTGGGTGGTTTTCTCTGGACACCCGGTTTCCACCATCAACAGAATTGAGTCCCACGATATATAACTGAAATATTGATGAAAGTGGCATTAAAAACCATAACCCTAACCCTCTCTACTCATCAATACATTTAAAAGCCGTGATTTGTTTGTCTACAAAGACAGTCATCTGGACTTATTATAGCGTTTTCAAACGATCACATGACTACAAGGATTTCTCTGCCAGTTGACCCTGCGGATGACGAGTGAAGAGTAATTGGAGCGTGATCAGCTGTGAGTTACCGATGATCTATTTTTGTTTCCACAAATTTTATCATTGATGTCTAAGTGTGGTTAATGTGTAAACAGTTGTGTGTAACTCTTGAATATAGTTATACCATTTGATTTATAAAAAAAACATTTCAAGTAAATATAATTTATGGTTTCCCTGTAATTACTTATCTTGTATTATTTTATTTATTCAGTTTGAAGATTTCTATAAAATCAAGACATGAATTTTTTGTCGTTCTTGTTTCTACTTTATTGTCATTTAATTGATATTTATATCACTGCTATAGGGATATTGTTCACTTTGGGTCAAGGTCCAATTCTTAAGGTGGTCGTCATGGTCGGGATCCTATGGTAGTTGGATTTCAACTACCTATGCAATTAGTGCCTATCACCACTAAAGTTATGAGTTCGAACCCCGTTCATGGCAAGGTGTACTCGATATGAAATTATGTGATAAAGTTTGTCAGTGACTTGCGACAGGTCAGTGGTTTCTCTGGTTTCCTCCACCAATAAAACTGACTGCCACAATATAGCTGTAATATTGTTGAAAGTGGCGTTAAACACCATAAAACCAAAATCAATAGATTTGAATGTGGGACAAATTAATTGGACATGAAGATTTATTATTCATTGACCATTTCACACATTATTCATTGATGTGTGATTTCTTATACTATCTTAAAATATGTTTCACTCATTGTAGTTAGAATTATTTATTCTTCATTTCATTTCTTCATATTTCAATAATAACATGTATGTTATGTTTCATTGATCTCCTTTATTTCAGTAGACCGTTTGCACATTTATAGAATTAACATTTGACAGGAGTTATTTCCCTTTAAGGAATGCAAATTAAAGGTGTCTTCTTTCATACAGTTAAATGAAAATACATGTAACATTTTTTTCCAATAATCTGTTCAAAATTTTAATGTTGTAACAACTTGTGAATTTTCAATTTGCTATAAAATCATCCTCTGATATTTGGCAGACAGTCATGATCGTATGATAGACTTTAGTTTTATTTACAACTAGTTATGCAATCAGTGCCTGTCACCACTAAAGTTGTGAGTTCGAATCCTGCTCATGGCGAGGTGTACTTGATACTACATTGTGATAAAGTTTGTCAGTGATTTACAGCAGATTGGTGGAGAAAAAAAATGAGTATTCTCTAGGTACTCTGGTTTACTCCACCAATAAAACATGACAGCCACGTTACAACTCAAATATTGTTGAAAGTGGCATTAAACACCATAAATCAATCCCAACCTAAAAAATGTTGAATAATAGTAATTGTATCATGAGAAAAGCTTGCTTCACTTTGTTATAATAAAGAACCTAAGGAGATCAGTTGTCTTGAGAATAAGCCAGTAACTTCGTTATTATTTATATATGGTGGTATGAGTGTATGGAATGTACAAGTAAAGTATAAAGGCTCTGTTTTTGGTGAAATGAAAAGAATGGATATTTTGCCAATAAATTAATTTAATACACATTTTCTTCTTCTTTTTTTTGTATCATACAGATGTCATAGCACCTCATTGGTGGTGTAATGGCTAGCATCATCACATTGAGTTTGGTAGACCGTGGGTTTGAGTCATGGATGGATCGGAACCAAAGACTATAAAATTGATATTTTCTGCTTCCCTGCTCAGCACACAGCATTACGGAGTACGACCAGATATGACTTGGAATATTATGATTTGGTTGATTGATTTTTTGCTGGGTTACATCCCTTTGAACATGGAAATTTTTATTTATCTATAGTCTAGAGCTTGTTATCAGAACTACACTGCCGTCCTGCTGAGATATACTCGATGCAACATTATGTGATATAAAGTTTGTCAGTGTCTCAGTGGTTTTCTCCGGTTACTGCGATTTCCTCCAATAAAACTGACCATCACAATATAACTGAAATATTGCTGAAAGTGGCATTAAATACCATAACCCTCACCCTCCTACACTGTTTGTAAGAATTAAATAAAAGTTAATCTATTGTAGATCCATGTGGGTTAATTGATTTTTTCACAGAATTATGGCCTTCAGTGTTTATGAATGAGTAGATTTATTAGCTCGACTTTTGCTTCTGGGTCAGTTTCTCAAAAACTATCAAAGGTATCCATTTGAAACTTGGACTACTTGTTCACTATCAGAAGAGGAACCAATTACAACAAGGCAGATGACCCTGTGATTTTTATATCCAGAGTTAACTGCCCTTGTTTTGACATAGGATAGAAATTAGTGATATTTTTTTAGTATAATTAAAATTTCCCATACAGGAAGTATTACAACAAATGTTTAGTGATTTCAGAAGAGATTTAGATATCTTTCTCATTATAAAAGTTGTCCTACAATTTCAATCATCTTGGATTTTCAATCTACATAAAGATTGGTACCATCCAATGATCATTCTTGTACATTTTAGACTCCATCAGATTTATTGTTTCTTAGTAAAAGCTTTATATATATTTCCACGTAGTGTTCTCTGTTGAAGTAAACAGAGATGGCCATTTTGAATTTCTGATCAACTGTCAGTGACTTGCGACAGGTCGGTGCTTTTCTTCAGGTACTCCGGTTTTCTCCACCAATAATACTGACTGCCACAATATAACTGAAATATGGCTGAAAGTGGCATTAAACACCATAAACCAAACCAAACTATATTTTCCCACTAGAATTATATGGTAAAGTTTGTCTTAGGGTGGATTTTTGTTCCACATCAAAATTTAAACTGATTAAGTTATCAAATGATAATTCATGGAGAGTTTGTGTTCAATCAAATTTGTAGTTTCTCAAAAAAAACATTCTCATAGGGTCCTATAATGTCCTGTGGTTGTGGCCATCTTGGCTTTCAAATTGACATATTAAAAGAAATCTTTAAATTTCAATTTGGTCTCATGGTTTCTAAGAAAAAAGTTTGAACTATGGTATTTTCATGGACACTTCTGATAACAATGATAATTTCCACTTCAGTTTATTAGGGATAAATTGAAATTAAAAACTACTATGAGAAAATCATGTTTTCCCTTCAAGCTATCTAAAGAAAAGAACTTATTTGGGTTTAGGATTGAGTGAGACATTGACATTTATTTCCAAAAACAGCCATTTCTTAGCTACATTGTATATCATGGCAAGAACAGGTTAGTCAACTTACATTCGATGAGATGATGTCCATTTTGTATTAGACCAACACACTTAGTAGGATCTATATAGAGATACTTCACCGAAACAACATTCCACGGGTAGATATCCCGATTCCGAGCCAACCAGACTTTGCACTTTCTCCTTAATGCTGCGTGCTTAGCAGAGAAGCAACAAATATCAATTTGGTTTGACCCGACTGGGGCTTTAGCCCACGATATACTGCACTTGAGGCTAGCACGCTAACCATTAATCCACCGATGCGGTTAGTTGACATAAGAAATGAAAACTTTGTAGAAAAACATATATGGAAATATTTCATTTTTTACAATTTCAATTGGTCTCCTGGTTTCCATGCAAAAGTTGGAACTATGATATTTTAATAGACACTACTATGAGAAAATATTTGTTTTCCTTCAAGATATCTAAAGAAAAGAACTTATCTGAGCGAGTTTAAGAGTGAGTGAGTGATTGTTGTTTAATGCAAAATTAGCAAATTTTTCAGCTATATCATAGTTACATGTAATGAAATGATGATAATGTCCACATTGTATTAGACCAACATGTTTAGTAGTATCTACAGTGCTAGCACACTGAAACAACATTCCGGGGATAGACATGTCGCTTCACTCAGACACATTATCCCGATTCAGAGGCAACTAGTCTTTGCTCTTTCTCCTTAATGCTGCGTGCTTAGTGCAGAAGCAACACATACCAAGTTGATTGTCTTTGGTTTGACATGACAGGAGCTTGAACCCAATATCTACCACACTCAAGGTGAGCACGCGAATCACTACACCATCAATGCGGTTGTTATATTCATTTCAAGAAAAAAATCAAGAATAATGCTGGAACACAGGTGGCACAAGGTTGGACAGACCTGTGGTGAAAAGTTAGATGGCCACAAGAACAAGATGTTGCACGCTACGTCGTGCTAAGAATACCCCCACTCATTCATTTGTAAGTTGCACAGTAAACAGGAAGTAGATGTGCGGTAAACCTGGAAAGGGGAGACACGGTACAAGTCACCAGACCAAAGCCATATATCAAATATAAAATAATTTCTTCCAGTAGAAGCTGAGATAACTGTTACGAAAGTTTTCATTACGGCAAACATGAAAAATTCTAAGTCGCACTGTAAACAGGAAGTAGATGTGCGGTAAACCTGGAAAGGGGAGACACGGTACAAGTCACCATTCCAAAGCCATGTATCAAATATAAAATAATTTCTTCCAGTAGAAGCTGAGATATCTGTTACAAAAGTGTGAAAGGACGGGCGGACAGACAAGGTGATTGCAATATAGCCCCCTCTCTAAGAGTGGGGGCATAAAAAGAGGAAAAATTTTGGCTTTGAAAAGGACCACCACCACCAACTCCTAACCAGTTATTGTTAATAAGAAGCTGCTTCAAGTAGCATGACATCTCTATACAGGAGGTACTCATGAATTTCCCTTCGTAAGGACAAGTGGCATTTTTGGCTTGCAACAATAGTAGATGCCCTGCAGTAAAGGAACTATGTCCAACCTCTATATTACTAGATTCCCTCTGGATTAGTTTGAAAATAATTGTATAACTCTTTATTAATGCAGATCTACTTTTATTGTATTTTTGATTTTTTCTTAAACAACAGTACAAAGACAGTTACCTGGAACATGTTATAAAATAAGCTGTTAATTTTGTTGTGTATAACATATATATTTTACAATTGAAAATTGGATGAAAAGTTCACATTTACAAAGACAGTTACGTATACCTGGAACATGTTAATAAAATGTCTTTTTTTTTTTGTAAAACATGTATATATTTTAAAGTTGTAAATGAAAAATTGGACGGAAAATTCACATTTATAAAGACAGTTGCCCGGAATAAGTTAATAAAATATCATTTTTTTTGTGTAAAACATGTATATATTTTAAATTTGTAAATGAAAAATTGGACGGAAAGTTTACATTTACAAAGACAGTTGCCTTAAACATGTTAATAAAATGTTAATTTTGTTGTGTATAATATATCTATATTTTACAGTTGAAAATGAAAAATTGGATGGAAAGTTCACATTTATAAAGAGTTACTTGGAACATGTTAATAAAATGTCATTTTTTGTGTATAACATATATATATATTTTAAAGTTGTAAAACAAAATTGGACGGAGAGTTCACATTTACATAGACAATTTGCCTGGAACATGTTAATAAAATGTCATTTTTTTGTGTTTAACATGTATATATTTTACAGTTGTAAAAAAAAATTGGATGGAAAGTTCACATTTTCCAAATATTACGGTAACAGATAACAGTAAAACATGTATTCAAAATGTCAAAGAAGTAATACTTCAGTAAGGATTATTGTATCAAAACAAATAATTAAAAACACAGATCATTTAAGGACGGAAAAAAGTTAATAAATCACAGAAATTAATTAAACTAGCACTAATAATAAATCCATAGTCCATTATTAATTAGTCCTTAATCCATTATTATAAGTTCATAGTCCATTATTAATAAGTCCATAGTCCATTATTAATAAGTCCATAGTCCATTATAACATTGGTGCCTTTGTTTCTGGATAAAGACTATAAGGGACTTTGTCATCGTTGGTTAGTTCGTCTCCTTCCTTCACACGATATGGAGACTTTGGTCTTTGTCCAGAAGACGGTCTCTCGGTCGTGTCAGTTGATGTCTTCATCTCTATTCCTGTGACCTGTTCAGCTGGTTCCCCTGGCTTGTTTGTTGTAAATTCAGGAACCCAGTCTTTTATATCTTTTACTTTGGGTTTTTTGGCAGTGAATTTCGGTGGTTTATCTGATCCTTTTAGCGGATCAGGAAGAGCAAATGCAGTAGCTAAGCTTGGTATGACCCAGTTTTCTGGAGACTCGTCTCGTTGAGTTTCTTTCTTTAGCTTCTTTTTATCTTTCCCATTCTTTGTTGATTTCCTTGGTTTTTCTGGATGTGTAATTTTCTCAAGTCTTGCAGGTCTTGTATTTTGCGTTTGCGGTTCAGAATTAACTCTCTGTGCTTTCAATTTCTCTGGCTTTTTCAAATCAGGGTTAACAACAGGCACAGGAGCAGTGTTCAAATCTTCATCCCCATCAAAATCTATTAATTCTGGCTGATGTATATCCTTAGGTTCGAAAACAGGTTTAGAATTTTGTGGTTCTGGAGTAACTGTTGATTTAAACAGAGGGAATTC
>MJUT01028607.1:458424-473550 GCA_002080005.1 Gigantidas platifrons | reverse complement strand
CATTTAATCCCCTAACTATGGTATAATGAGCCCCATCTTTTGATGAACACGAGGGGGATCAATTGGGGTTTAGAATACAAATGAAATAATATGACTGAAATTTTACCCCCATGTTCAAAATACCACTCTAGATAGTTACTGTTTGAAAGAGTCAAAATATTGGACTGTCATGCATTAGATTGGAATGTCAAAGATGGATAAAAAGCTGACCAGCGATGATTCTGGTTAGAAAATAACATAACGAAAAATAGCTGAATCTACCCCCTTTCTAAATGGTCATTTTTGACCTGTTCGGACCGTGTCCAACAACCTTCGGAAAAAAAAGGAAATTGATGTAAAAAAGCTGAAATCAGTTAAATAACTGTAAAAATTCATCCCTGCAATTACTATCCCCATACAGGATACTGTTAGATTTTTGTGTGTCACCAAACTCCTCCCCCCACCCCACCCCCCCAAAAAAAACAATCCAACCAACATCTAATTTCAACTAGATTGAATAAAAGCTATCTGTGAGCTATCCAAGTTCATTACAACTTTTGACTGTATTTGATGTATCACAAATATTGAAGAGAATTGTTAATACATTAACAATAAAACATGAGCAAATTTTCAGCTATATCATGTGATGATGATGTGGTTTGCTTTGTACTAGAACAACACGCTCAGTGGGATTTTTATAGTGCTTGTGTAAGCGTACTTTCTTTCCAGTGTGTAGAATGTTTGGGTAAGTAAATACCCTAGTGTATTTCTACCTTGCACTTGTGTTTTTATTCCGTCAGAAGAAATACACTAGTGTATTTCTGTCGTGGAATTTCTACCCTAGTGTGTTTTATCCAAAAGGAAAGAATACACTGGTGGAAAGAAATCACTGTTACACTAGCTCACTAAAACAACTGTCCATGGGTAGACATGTCACTCCACACACATTATCCTGATTCTGAGCTAACCTGTCTTTGCTCTTACTCATTAATACTGCATTCTTAGAAGAAAAGCAGCAAATACCAATTTATAGTCTCTAACCATTACAGTGGTTAGAGACTATAAATTGTTATTTGCTGCTTTTCTTACTATTGATGTTTAATTGTCTTCTGTACAAAACTAGAGTTTATCATATGTTATTGTTTAACAGGGATGATTCTGGATAGAAAATAAATAACTGAAAATCAATGAAAAATAGCTGAAACTATCTACGCCTCCAGTCAAAAAGGTCTTTTTGGACCTGTTCTGACTGTGTCCTGAAATGTTCGGAATTTCTTTTTTACAGAAAAAATAGCTGAAATCAGTAAAATAACTTCTACAGTAATTACCTGGTCTACAGTGGATTCATTTTGACTGTCATCAAAAGGTGTCGATTGACCTACAAAAGATAAAGTTTCAGGTTATACTTACTTTTAATTATTGTTAATTTAATAATTTATTCATCTGACTAAATTTGAGATAATTATAAAATTTTACTCCGTAATTACTTTATATCAAAATTCAAGTACATGTATACATAAACATGTCCATCTGATTGGTTGGTTTTATGGTGCTTAACACCACTTTCAACAATATTTCAGTTAGATCGTGGTGGTTAATTTTATTGGTGGAGAAAACCGGAGAAAACCACCGACCTGTTGCAAGTCACTGACAAACTTCATTGTCCATTTGAATCTTAATGATGAATGAATTAAATTTATATAATTACTTTAAATAAATATAAAGCATTATTTCTAATTTAAAACAGATGAAAAAGAAACAAAGAAAATAACATGAGAAAAATTTAGTCCGTCTATTTAAAATGTATTTTGGAAAGGACGAATAAAAATTGTTTCGATTAAATAACGATTAAAAAAAACATTATTTGTTTCAACATATTCAGCCCTTTTAATCTATTTCAGATCAACAATATACAATTATGGACTTTTGTTGAGGATATACCTGATCTATCGTTCCAAGATATATGATATTTACCGAGGCTGAAGCCGAGGTAAATATCATATATCTTGGAATGATGGTATACAATTATAGTCTTTTGTTGAGGTCAATACAAGTTTTTATGGACCTTAAAATCGATATTCACCGAAGTCTTTAGGCTGAGTTGAATATTGATTTCTAAGGTCCATAAAAACTCGTATTGACCGATACAAAAGACTGTAATTGTTTTATTACATTAAAATGAAAAGTGAAAGTGAAACTAGTGAAACTAAGTCAATATGAAATTAATCACTTCATTATGACATCATACATAATGCAATGGAAAGTGAAAGTGAATCAATACGAGTTTTAATCAAACAATATAAAATTTTACGGAATGACAGCATGATAGCCAATAAAATTGTTTAAATAAAATCATTATGTAATAATAGGATTTATCATTTTTGCATATTATTTGGAAACGTTGATTGGCTGAAAACGAGTCACATGATGGTCCATAAAAAGTGGTATAGCATGGACGTTACTAATCATAGTAACACCCATGCAATATATACAGATTATTACATGGCATTTTTCATATCATACCCTTTATCAGCCCTAGGTCATGATATCAGCCAGAGAGTCGATAGGCTCAAGGGATGATATATAAACGAGGGTTGATAAAGGGTATGATATGAAAAATGACATGTTATAATATGTTTATCATATACTTCAACAGAGGAAATAACTGATTTGTACCAAAATGTAAATTAGTCATTTTGTCTAGAATTAAATACATGTATATAATCATAGAACAACAAAAATATTGTTTTAATATGCAAATCCAATAAATGCACGTTTTTTTAACCACTTTCTACATCATAGGAGAGAAATTGGTAGTTAATAGTTTTCTGCGCAAATATTTTATAAAACAGTTGAATCCGCCGTGTCTGTAAATACAGTTTTCCGGAAATTCACGAAGTGAACTTACGGACATTGACAGAAAGGCATGTAATAAATTTCCAGAAGCAGTTAATAAACTTGCTTTATCAGCCCGCTTCGATCATTCTTGTGAAACTGGGTTAAATAAACATGACTCCTCTTATTATTCTAAGCAAAACTCAGTTTTATTACAGGGTAAAATTTTAGCTTTATCAACTACAAGTATATGATAAACAAATTTATTTTTAGAAACATCCGTGGTATACACGATTTATCAATGTATTTTTAGAAACATCCGTGCTATACACGATTTATCAATGTTTTCCAAAATTTCAATAAATTTCACAAAATTTCAAAAATTTCATAAAATTTCAAAACAAATTAAAAAAATTTCATAAAATTTCAAAATTTTAAAAGAAAAAAAAAATGTTTTTTAAAATTCAAAATTTTCAAAAAATTCATAAGATTTCAAAATTTTAAGAAAAATTTCAAAATGATAAAATTCAAAATTGAAAAAAAAAATTCAAAATGATAAAATTTTCAAAAAGTTTAAAAAATTTCAGTTTTCATAAAATTTCAAAATTTGAATGTTTAAATAATAATACTGAAAAATGATAAAACAATTATAGCCTACCATTTCAGTCAATACATGGATTTAGACCTAGAAATATATATCAACCTAGGACTTGAAGTCCTTGGTCGATATATATTTATAGGTCTATAAATCCATGTATTGACCTCAATGGAAGGCTATATTTGTATATTATTAATCGAAATGAAAGTCTGTAATGTTTTTTTATTATGAAACTGTTATTAATGTCCTCTGGGTTATGTTTTATAAATTGGCATTAAACACTACATTGTGTTTTTTATTTGGGGGGGGGGTAAATTTTAATGGTAACAAAAAAGATTTATGCATACTGCAAAGATTAATGTAGATCATTCCAGAGGAGCCCTTGAAACATTATATTAACCTTACGTGACGCTAAAATTAAAAGTAGGGGTATTCCGATTTTAGAGTCAAGTGAGGTTAATATAACTTTCCAAAGGCTCCTCTGGAACGATCACAATTAATATTTGCAGAAATTTTAGACTTAGACAGTATTCATAAAGTTCTATCAAGAAAAAATCTCATGTTTTTAGCCAATCAGATAAAAGAAATATCTATTGTCATATAATAATACATTTTATTGGTAATTTAGACATTTTTCTCTTGATATCTACCAGTGATATTGTCAGTATCACTCAACTGAATCCTATAATGAACAAGAAATGTGTGCATCACAAAATACTCCCGTCTATATAAATAGGATTTTTCCCCTTCCACAGGGGAATCATGTGGCCAAGTTTGGTAAAGATCAAATATACAGAACTAAAGTTATCGTGCAGAAACGACCCTGTTGTAAGAAATTATATTTATAGTAATGGTGACTTTGACCTTTGACCTAATGACCCCAAAATAAATAGGGTTCGTCCCCTTCCACAGGGAAATCATGTGGCCAAGTTTAGTCAAGATCCAATATACAGAACTAAAGTTATTGTGTGGAAACGACCCTGTTGTCAAAAATTCTATTTATAGTAACAGTGACCTTGACCTCTGACCTAATGACCCCAAAATAAATAGGGTTCTTCCCCTTCCACAGGGGAATCATGTGGCCATGTTTGGTAAAGATCCAATATACAGAACTAAAGTTATCGTGCGGAAACGACCATATTGTCAAAAATTATATTTATAGTAGTGGTGACCTTGACCTTTGACCTAATGACCCCAAAATAAATAGGGTTCTTCCCCTTCCATAGGGGAATCATGTGGCCAAGTTTGGTAAAGTTCTGATATACAGAACTAAAGTTATCGTGCGGAAACGACCCTGGACGAAGCCCGTCATACCCAATCACATAATACGGCCCGTCTTGAGACGGGCCGTATAAAAATATTAGTTAGTGTAACGTCAAACACTATATGATATCACCAATAAAAACAATAACAAACACTATATGATATCACCAATAAAAACAATAACAAACACTATATGATATCACAAATAAAAACAATAACATACACTATATGATATCACCAATAAAAACAATAACATCAGATTTGAAGGTCTCAAGATCCATGTACATTATCACTAGTATCACAGCTCATCCTTTTGGAATCTACTTTTCGATACAACATTATGTGATAAAGTTTGTCAGTGACTTGCGACAGGTCGGTGGTTTTCTTCGGTTTCCTCCACCAATAAAACTGACTGCCACGATATAACTGAAATATTATTGAAAGCGGCGTTAAAAACACCATAACCCTAACCCTAATCCTTTTGGACTCGTTGAGATACTAACAATAATGTCTGTCTCTCAACCTTCAAAATGGCCATTATTCCACATGTATCTGTCTCCTTTTAAACCTTACCCTCTGTAAATACAAGACTTCCAAGATTGATATCAGCTGCACTAGTGTCAGACGATTCTGATTTCAGTGATGTCAAGGAATCATTTATTCTGGAGTGACGACTGAAAAATAAAAATGTTACATTATAAGAAATAATATACAAATTCTGTCAAATTTGGGTTTCAATGACAGGTTTGTAACAGTGGAGCAGGATATTTAATATTCCTGAATATCCTGTCTTTCATCTTTTTTAGAAGCTCTTATCAACAAAGCATTTAGTCATTTAGTTTCAAACTAATCTTCTAAATAGATATGACCTGAGATTAATATCAATAAGTTAAAACAAAACTCTCTGCTATGTAACAAATAATTTTCAAATCATTCAAGTGGCCATGGTATCCACGAGTGTATGGGGTGGAAAGCACACAGTTATAGCAAACTGAGAGGTAAAACTAGGGTTTTGTCTGAAAATCTTTACATGAACAGGGTATCCGATTGCAAACTCACATCTGTGGTGTTAGGCTTGCTGTCAGATGTCCACAACTTTAACCATTTTTGTCATCATGCAGGCCCCTAGAATCACATCTAACAATGTCTGTCACGACTACATGTAATCTACCTATGTCTGTCACGACTACATGTAGGAGTTTGATTATTACCCATGGCCAGGTATTCAAGCTCCCATTAACTATCTTAACCCCCCTCCTCCCCCCACACATTTGTGTGCCTGTTCTAAGACAGGACCTGGATTTCCAACATTATTGTTGTGGTCCCCACCCCCCTTTTTGTGTTCAGTGAATAAAGGTAAGAGATGATTGTTCATTTTGTTGATAATGGTGATATTGTTGACCATCACTGCTTAAACTTTCTTTTAATAATTTTGTGATAAAGATTGTCAGTGACTTGTGTCAATAGATTACTCCAGGCACTAAATTTGCTCCAAAAAATGACCGACATGATATAGCATAAATATTGTTTAGAGTGGCATTAAAAAACTATAATCTAAATCTTAAGTTTTTCACTATCTAACAAATACATGACTTAGTCAATCTGTACATGAATATGAATCATTTTATTTGTGTGTACTGTTTTATCACATGAGAATATTCTCACTTGTCTAGCAGTAAATATGCTTCCTACAAAACAAAACAAAAATAAAATTTGATGCCGTCTCCATTAGCTGACTATTTATCATTAAACAGTAACAGGATTGAGTGCCACTAGTAGAACAAGAACTTCCTATCCTTCAGGGGCACCCGATTGGAGTTCACATCGATCAATCTTCAGTTTTTAGTGGACCACTCTTTGTCTTTTTGTCCTTTTTCTTTTGGCTATTGCGTTGTCTGACCCTCTTTGATTAACGACTTCTGATTATTATCTTTTGGCATCTTCAAACTTTTCTGACTAAAGACAAACAATTTTACCTTCTCTTAACCTTGTATCTGTATAGCCCTGCCAGTATAATCAATATAAACAGCAAGCCAGCTACCACCCCTACAGCTACTATCCATGGCTTAAAGTCACACTTGGGATTATCTACTGGACAGTCACATGCGTAACCATTGATGCGGTTATAGCAAACATGGGGTTCAGTACAGGGGGAGGATAGACACTCGTCAATGTCAGATTCACAGTGTACTCCAGTGTAGCCTGGTTGACATTGACAGTCATAGTACTTGTCAAAATTGTCAGCTCTGCGAGGGTCTTGACAAGGATGACTGCTACCATTCTTTGCTGAAAAACAAAAAAATATACAAATCATGACTTAAATACAACATGTATCATAAAAAGGTCTTATACAGTTTGACTGTGACTTGCAACAGGTCAGTCAGTGGTTGTCTCCTGGTACTCCGGTTTCCTCCACCAATAAAACTGACCGCCATGATAAAATATTGTTGAAAGTGGCATTAAACACCATAAAACAACCAACCAATTCAATCATAATTTGCTTACATTTGATAATAATATTACGAATTGTAATTCTCAATATCTATCAGGTCATGATAAAGTTGACTTCCAAACAATCAGAGGTCACAGCTAGGTACAGATCCTAGTTATTGTTTTAAACAAAGTCAACTATTGTTTATTTCTTGAGAGGTCAACTTCTAGTACATGTAACTCACCAATAAAATCATCCATTTTCACAAGGTGATCCATGACAAGCGTACCTAAAAGTACATGTAACTCACCAGTAAAAACATCCATTTTGACAAGGTGATCCATGACAAGTGTACCTAAAAGTGCATGTAACTCACCAGTAAAATCATCCATTTTCACAAGGTGATCCATGACAAGCATACCTAAAAGTACATGTAACTCACCAGTAAAATCATCCATTTTGACAAGGTGATCCATGACAAGCGTACCTAAAAGTGCATGTAACTCACCAGTAAAATCATCCATTTTCACAAGGTGATCCATGACAAGCATCCCTAAAAGCGCATATAACTCACCAGTAAAATCATCCATTTTCACAAGGTGATCCATGACAAGCGTCCCTAAAAGCGCATATAACTCACCAGTAAAATCATCCATTTTCACAAGGTGATCCATGACAAGCGTACCTAAAAGCACATATAACTCACCAGTAAAATCATCCATTTTCACAAGGTGATCCATGACAAGTGTACATAAAAGTGCATGTAACTCACCTGCAAAAACAGTCATTTTCTCTGAGGCCATCGTGGTTGTTATCATAAGGTAGTTTATAACTACATATATAATCAGTGCCTATCAATACTAAAGTTGTGGGTTCAAAACCCGCTCAGCTGAGGTGTACCCTATACAACAATATGTGATAAAGTTTGTCAGTGAATTGCGACAGGTCGATGGATTTCTCCGGGTATTCCTGTTTCATCCACGAATAAAAATGACCACCACGATATAACTGAAATATTGTTGAAAGTGGCATTAAACACCATAAAACAAACCATTAATTTTCTCAAAATGTTCCATGACTGCTAAATTCAAAAGTAACTCACCTATACAAAAACCTCCATTTTCACAAGGTGATTCCATAATAACAAACTTAATAGTAACAACAGGCGACGCTGCCATGTGGGAGTCATTGACATACATCTTAATCTCATCATACCCAAAGAATGACATGTTCTGGTCATAACCGATTGTATGGTAGATCCACGACATATTGTTTCCATTGTACGGTAAACTGTGACTGAAATTTCCACAGGGGAGATTATCCATCTGAAATATTTATATTGGCAATTAAAATAAGGTATCACATGTTCATCATCTGAAATACAAATAATGGCAGTTAAAACAAAGTATGACATGTCTTGGTCGTAACTGATTGCATGGTAGATTCACGACATCTTGTTTCCATTGTACGGTAAGCTGTGACTAAAATTTCCACAGGGGAGATTATCCATCTGAAATATTAATATTGACAGTTAAAATGAAGTATCACATGTTTTAGTCGTAACAGATTTTATAGTAAATCCAGTACATTGTTATTTAGAGGTGCCTTTTAAGGCAGGTTTGACTATAACTCACTTTTTTGTTTTTTCTGGCTTCCAGTTGGCAGATAACATATGGAATGGTGCACAAATGTTTTTCTTATGTATTGAACACAACACAATTTTTTGGGATGTTTTTGTGAAGTTTCCTTTAAATCAAATCAGGGTCCCATGATAAAAAATGTGAACCAACATCTATGTAGTGGAGTGTCCATAAAATAACTGAAGTAGATACCTAGGTATGTAGGATTGTCAGTTAAAAAAATCTGTGAATTGTTTTAAATAGATCACATTTGATACATCTTTGACTTGATGAATGAGCTTTATATTTGTTAGAATTAGAGATGATACACTCTCCTTCATTAATACATTGGGAGAGTGATTGACTTGTTTATTCTAACATGATGTCCTTCATTGGCTATGTAAATAATACAATGATAAAACTCACGATATATTTTAATTCGCTCATGCATATTGACGAACACATTACAAACATCATTCCCTAGTGCATTTATGTATTCATACAGCACTGTGGTGCATAACAAACATAAACATGCCCGTATTGTTTTTACCTATATTTTTCTGGAATAAATACTTAAGACAAGCATCAATGGACTTTGACTTTTGAAATTTAACATCTTCCGGTGAAGTCGTTTACAAGGAACGCTGATGACATTAAAACACATAGTTACTGATTTATTTTACGCTTAGTTTGATTTTTAATAGTGCTAGCTCACTGAACAAAGGTCAGTGGGTAGACATGTATCTCCATTCTGACACATTATTCAGATTCCCAGCCAGGCAGTCTTTGCTCTTACTCCTTACTGCTGTGCATAGAAGCCACAAATACCAATTTTATAGTCTTCGGTTTGACCAGACTGGGGCTGGAACCCACATTTACTGCACTGGAGGCGAGCATGCTAACCATTACACCAACGATGAGGTTCCAATAAACTGACCACTGATTGAAATATTGTAGGAAGTTACATTGAATACTTACATATTCTTAATCCAAATCTAACAAAAGATGTTCTGTTTCTGTACAATAAACTCCAACAATTATTAGCAGTGAAGATAATTAGATAAGCTGTTAAGCTCAACTGGACGAAAACAAAATCCCTTAATATCATTCAAATGCTTAGTTACCTTTGGTTTATCAGGACAAGGCTGTATCTCTAAAGATGTTCTCTTTATATTTGACAATGTATGGTTTCCATTCAATGGCTGAGACATGTTGGTGTAAAGAGAGTCTATCTTTTCAATGTCGTATGCTCCAATTATCGCAGAAAATCGTTCTGACCATTTCTCTTTGTTGAAACTGTTCATTTGTTCAAGATAAATCTGAAAAATAATTTTTTAAATATTAAAATTCAATATTTCTTCAACAAAAATAAAAATAAATTCTGATGATAATACACGATACACTAATAAAACGAATAAGACTTCAAATGAAATAAATATTCAAACTTTTGGTTGTTGTCCCCAATTTGACCCCCTTACATCTTGAAATTGATAAGAGCCATACAAGATATGTAGGCAAATTAAATAATGACAACTTTATAAGGAACATAAAGGAGGAAAAAAACTCGTTCTAAATAGCTGATCGAATGAACATTCCTACCAAGTTTTGTTCCAATAAGCACAGTAGTTTCAGAGAAGAAGATTCAAATGTAGAAGTCAACAGACATTTTACTGAAACTATATTAAACTAAAATTTAGTTTTTCAAACCAATTCAAGAACTTTAGCTTTAAAGAGGCATAATGGGCAATTTCTAAAGTAAACATTATTACACCATAGATGTAGTTCTGACTAACTACTATTTAGCTAATATTTTGAAGATTTGATCCGATTTATTTTAATTACCTCAATGGGTTCAGTTGGGTCATCATGCATCACTGACTGACCATACTGTGTAACAAACATGTTAGGTGGATCGTTGACGTCCTCAACATTTAGAGTTAGAGGTATGTGTGTATCAGCAGGAGGTATGTCTGGATCTGTCTGATTCTCTGATAAGACGAGTGGAATCGTTTCTGTACCAGAACAATCCTTACATGGGGTATACAGCAGGCTAGTAGAAAACAGAATATAAATATGCTAAATGATGTCTAAATAAGATAATTTGGATCAGTTTAAGAGTTGGGTCATATATGAAGAACTTAATGAAATA
This sequence comes from Gigantidas platifrons, assembly GCA_002080005.1. Lineage (NCBI taxonomy): Eukaryota > Metazoa > Mollusca > Bivalvia > Mytilida > Modiolidae > Gigantidas > Gigantidas platifrons. Next base: position 462,676 of record MJUT01028607.1, on the reverse strand, counting down.
TATATCAGAGTCTTTAGCTAAAGCACCAACAACTTTGAAAGTTAGTTGTAATATAGCAGTCCCTCCTCTTATATGGTCGTGCCCTCTAAGGGCAACCTTTCTTATTAGAAAAGAGGTCACCTTATAGGAGGTGGTATAGGTTACGGGTGATGGTGTTTAACACCACTTTCAACAATATTTCAATTATATGGTGGCAGTTAGTTTTATTGGCGGGGGAAGCCGGACTACCCGAAGATACGTGTTGTCATTGATTAGGGATTAAGGGTTAGCGTTATGGTGTTTAATGTCACCTTCAACAATATTTCAGTTATATCGTGGCGGTCAGTTTTTTTTTAGTGAAGGAAACCGGAGTGCCTGGAGAAAACCATCAACCTGGTGCAAGTCACCGACAAACTTTATCACATAACGTTTTATCGAGTACACCCCACCTGGGCAGGATTCGAACTTACAATGTTAGTGGTGATAGGAACTGATTCCATAGTTAGTTATAAATCCAACTACCGTACGATCATGACCACAACAGCCCCTTTTCAATCAAAGCACCAACAACTTTGACATTTAGTTGTAATACAGTAATCCCCCTTCTTATAAGGCCATTCCATCCAAAGGCAACCTTTCTTATCTGGCCAGATTACAAACAGGGTCACCTTATAGAGGAGGTGGGACTACTGACAAACTGTATTTTAATTTTGTACTATGTACAATCAAACACTGCTATCATGATCTCAAAATAAGTCATTTTCCATAGATAATTGGAAGCAAAAATGTGAAGGAAATCAAATTGATACCTTCAGCAGTGATAGGAAGCGATAGGCCTTAACAATGCTTTATATTAAAGAACATGTAAAACGACTTTAATCTATTGAGTAAAACAATTTTGGTATTTCAATATCAGTGTGCATCAGATTTATCTCATCAAAATTAATTACAGTCAAACATGTATTAAGAGGTCACCTTTGGGACAAAGAAAAAGTTGCCTTGTAAGACAGGTGACCTCTTAAAAGAGGTTAAATTCCTATAAAATCTTCTATGACAGGACAAGACAAAGGTGACCTTTTAATACAGGTGACCGCAAGGGAAGGTTTGACAGTATATAGTATATGTGTAAGACTCAGATTGACGTCCAATCATCAAATCCAAGTCAGATTTCTACATCACAGACAACTGTACCTCAGATCTATGTACTTTTTCAAATTCTCAAATCTATGGACATTTCTTACTTTCTAAAATCAACGTCCAATGACGTCACTGATGTTTGCCCTAAGCAATAAATTGGCCATAGATCTGAGAATTTGAAAAGGATGCCGATTTGAGAATACCTTAAATCGGGCCGTGATTTGAGATTCTGACATCAATGGATGCCGATTTGAGGAGTGCACACTGATCTCAGTCTATCATATTTTTTCAATAAACCTTACATGCCGTCTGAAGTGATATTAGGTGTTCCCATGATGTACCCAGTAAAGCTGTCATCTATAGTAATAATAACCTGCTCTCCTTCATCATCAATAGTTTCCAGTTTGTATTGTAATGTACCTGGAAAAAAAGAAAATAAAATTTCATAAGAAAGATTCTATTTATTTTTGTTCTTAAACTAAATTCAAACAAACTCCGGTATTACTATACCTTACATTTTCTTTTATTAGATAAAAGTAATGACAATTTGGATGTTTTACGGAAAATTTGCTGATGAGGGAGACAACCCCTGACAACTGGATGTGTGTTGAAAATCTGTTTTGTTTTTAGTCCGGTTCCGTTATTGCATACAACTATACAGAAATTATTTTGTTGTCTTCAACAAAACAAAACATTAAGTTTTTAAAAAGAGCAGTTTCGGTATAATGAAACAGTTATTGCCTTCATATGAGGTGAATATCAGGTTGTCAACCCTGAAAAATTGTTTTCCTCAGGAAAACAACCACCCTCGGGTTGACAACTTTCGATGTTCACCTCATATGAAGGCAATTGCATAATGTTTTTGGTGTTTAATGCCACTTTCAGCAATATTTCAGCTATATCATGGCGACCAGTTTTAGTGGTGGAAGAAGCCGGAGTACCCGGAGAGAACCACCGACCATGGATAGGCAACTAATAAACTTTATCACTTGTGACTGCGAGTCGAGTGCACCCTTTTTTGTAATTTATAAAGCTGGGTGGGAACCCATGCCGTATTGGTGATAGGCTTGTATGAGTTGTTAGGTAATCCAACTACCTAACTCATTGAGCCACCTGGGCCCTTTCTGTACCCAGAGAAAACAAACTTTGACACATAGAAATATATAAAGTACACCTTTCTATGGATGAGAATCTTACTCACAACTTTAGCAGTGATGGGCACTGATTTCGAAGATTGATGTAAATGCAGGAATGATATGATGGCCAAGACATCCCGCGTTTTGCGTAAAAACTTTTGTTTTAAAAGATAAACATAGGATATGAATTTTTTTTATAAATCTTTCCATATTAGACCATCTTTAAAAAATACTGCTTTGTTATGACCAGAATTACAATATCTGAAGGAGATAAGTAGCCTGCCAATTAATTGTTCTTTCTTTCAAATATCATTTCAAGCTTATCGGTACTTAAATGAAAAACAACTTGCTAAGAACATAAAACACAAATATGTCTAATTCCTGATGACATATTTTAAAGAATGTAATTATTAATAAAGCTAAGGTTATCCTCCCCCAGGCATAAGTCACCTTAGCTGATTTTGGCTATCCTGGTTAGACCCTTTGGTTTTAGTGCTCCAAAAACTTTAGTTGGGCTTTCCAATCTTTTTATTTTGAGCATTCCTGATGAAGGTTATTTAAGAAATGAGTCGTGTGCACTAAATTTGATATCTACATTTTTATTTGACATGATTCATGATAACTCTAATTATACCTTCGTCCTCTTCCATTGTTACATTATCTGGACTGACAAGTCTGGGTGGTGAGTTATAGATTCCTTTACTGAGAGAAACCATGATAAATTGTGTTTCTGATGACAGGTAAACATTAGGTAAGTCTGTTGATCTTTTCTTTCTGTTTGATAACTGTACGTTGTTACCACGGTCACCCCAGGTGTTGCAAATCTGAATAGAGGAAAACAAAAATAACAATGTTGTTTTAGTAAGTTTCATATTCACATTTGCTGTCTAACAAACCAACGAAACACAAAAAAATAATATTGTCTGTTGTCATTGTAGTAAAAGTTGCCTTCACAAGACTTCCAACTCATTATCATAAATTATGACGTAGAAAGGGTGTTTATTGTTATGGTGTTTAACACCACTTTCAACAGTATTTCAGTTATATAGTGGCAGTCAGTTTTATTGATGGAGGAAACTGGAGCACCCAGAGAAAACCGCTGACCTGCCGCAAGTCACTGACAAACTTGAACACATAATGCTGTATCGAATACATCTCACCTGAGCGTGATTCAAAATCACAACATTAGTGGTGATAGGCACTGATTGCATAGGTACCATACGATCACAACCACAATGCCCCCACGTAAAAAGAGTATTACCAGAAAAAAAAATTGAAAAAAACTGAATGTGATTGATCGTTTTGTTGATATTGATGACATTGTTGAAAATCACTGTTTAAATTTCCTTTTCAAAAACATTTGATATGATAGAAGACATCTGTCAGGTCAAAGGGTGTGATGTTGAATTCACAAAATGAACACATAATGTCTTGTATATTGTGTAGAGAACACACCAATCACATAAATATCTCTCTATATATAAATCATTCCATATGCTGTATACCCAATATCCAGTCCCAATTAACCTCAATAGCATAATTTAACATTGTAGTGTTGAAGCTGATTGGATGCGTGATTTTACTTGGAAATAACTGAGTACTGAGTACACCAATTTTCATAGTTTCTACAAAATGCATTGATCCATGGGTTCTTAAATTCAAGGTTTCAAATATTACAGGTAACAATTTATAGAATTCAATAATACATTTTGTACATCAGATAGGTTAATTTGGTAGGTTCATTAGGATTTGTTATTAAGATATAATCCTGCCGGGATCTCCCCAGGATCAGTTTGGTATTTTTATGTATTATGTTTACTCCGCTGGATAATCCTCCCGGGATCTCCCCAGGATCAGTTGGGAATTTTAATGTATTATGTTTACTCCGCTGGGATCTCCCCGGAGTCTCCTAGGCCTGCCGGGATCTCCCCAGGCTCATTCATTTTCTTTAATATAATCCTGCCGGGATCTCCCCAGGATCAGCTTGGTATTTTAATGTA
>MJUT01028607.1:408974-456732 GCA_002080005.1 Gigantidas platifrons | reverse complement strand
TCAAACTGTTTTAAGGTCTAGCTGCAGGGATCTCCCCAGCGTCGTAAGGTAATTTATGTTTAACTTTTTGTACAAATATTCACAAATTCATATTTGCTAATTGTTTAAGGGATTTTAATTATAATTTTCAAAGTTGATGAAATTAAAATTTTTAGTGAATGAGTAGCCCCAAGAAAGCCAAAAATGTAGTGTATTTTTGTCATATACATAATGTAGTAGGAGCTTTAGTAGTGTGTATTGAGTAAATTGTTGTTTAAAGTAGTTATAGTAGGTTTAGTAATAAAAGTTTTTCCTTTACATGTGTTGTGTATAAATTCAAGGTTTCAAATATTACAGGTAACAATTTATAGGAAAATTGAATTGCGTTTGTTTTTAATTTTCGTGGTTTAAGTGAACCAGGAAATCCACAAAAATTAGAACCCCACTATTACTAATAATTTCACAGTATACAACTTATCTGTGATATATTAAACTAAAAGCTACTACATATATGAACACACCAAATTTTTTACTTAGAGGTAACCAAGGAAACCAGTTTTGAGTTAACAAGGTTTTGACCATACCAAGAATCTAGTGGCAATCAGACAATACAAACATTTTTGTCATATATAGTTATGAATATACCTTACCATAACAGTACATGTAAACCAGTTTGAGATAACGAGGGATAAAGTTCAAATCATTCTCTATAAATATTAATGTCATATACAGATATCAATACAGGGGCGGATCCAGGGGGCACACCCAGCGTGCTGCCCCCCCCCTAAAATTGGAAAAAATATGATTATTTTGGCATAAAATCATGATTTTTCACACGCTCGGCGTGATTTTTTTAAGTGTGCCCCCCCACCCCTAACTTGAAATCCTGGATCCGCCCCTGCAATACACCTTACCATAACAGTAAATGGAAACCATAACGATGAATATAAAGTACATATCATTTTCTGTAAATATTATTGTTGCATACAGTTATAAATACACCTTACCATAACAGTAATAGTTCCATCTCCGTTATCTGTTTCTGTATCTCGACCACAAGTTCTACTGGTTACCTCCCATTGTTGTAACACTGAAAACATAGTAAAATATTTTGAATAAAATACTGGTACATTATTCTCTGCTGATTATTGTATTGCTTTATGCTTGGTTTTAATATTTCTGAATGATGCATATTGAGCGTGGATTAGTATGAGAGAGAAAAAAAACAATGTTATGTCATATTTTGTGACGAGTCTAGTTTGTTTTAGTTTGCTTTAAAGGGCAATTTTATTATTTTATTTTTCAACTCACAAATCAGGAATTTACAAATCCCACCAACTTTGTCTTTTTCTTGAACCACAAAAATTGACACCCACGATTTAAAATGACTCCACAGTACAATGTATCACCAGAGGTGTCATGTAGCCTATAATTGTTCATAAGATTAAAGTTGCCTTCAATTTACTCAATTTGGAAAACAATAATGATTAAAATAATAGATGTACAGTATTCCCCCATCCCTTCTGGAAAAAAAGGCTTATAAGAGGGGTGGCATCTCTTGAGGTAGACAATTTAGTAGTATTTTCAATACCTCTGTACATTTGAAATCTGGCCTGACAAGAGGATGGATGGTATTTGGTGGGTGGAGGCTTATTAGAAAGGAACTACTGTTCAGACAAAACTTGTTGTATCGAAGTCGACAGACCAACTTTTTGTTTACTTCAAATAGGTTAAGTGTTCTAGTTATCTGGGTACATCATACTAATAAAGGGCCACTTTATACAATTGCAGCGAGTCCATTTTTTAGCATATTGGGTCTCTTGTTCGGCTCATTTGGTTAGGAGTAGAATTTCAAACATAATTTTAGGGTAAGAGTTATTCTAATTGTTGAAGACCCTAGTGTGACTGTCAAATGTAGAACAGCAATAAAAACATTGTTCCTTTAATTTGTGTCTAAGTATAAATTTGGATAGTCTCTCATTCATTTACATCCATATCATTCCTTACTAAGCAATGACAACACATATCTAGAATCAAAATCTTTCCTACCAGGATTCCAGTGTAATAGAGTTGTCTTATTCTCAACATTGTCTCCTACGATGTCATTGTATGTAATGTTAACGGGTCCTGGCATTGATAGATGACCTACAGGTACTAAGGCAAACGAGTAGAAACTGTGTAATGATCTAAAACAAAAAGTAAATGAATTTGACAACATGGAAATTTTGAATTTTTTTCATATAAAGGTCAAAGGTGAAACAAAATTATGAATGAGGGCATGTTATCTATAAGAGTGAAATAATGCCACCATACAATTTTAGATAAGTAGCATGGAAAAGTCACAATGAACAATAAAAATAGTAACTGACCATTTAAATACCCCATAGACTTTTTTCTTAAAATTCACTATTCCACACATACCTCTTATATAATAATCTTTCTACCATATCAGAAGTTGTATCTGGGTTGACAATGTAAGGTTGGAAGTGAGGAGAAGAATCAGATCGATAATCTGTCGTCAGTTCTTTGTCTGACAATGGCTGCATCATTATACTCTGACCTGGCTGTAGACCTGGAAATGTTATTTTAAATATAATGTTCAGTTCATTTATAATGAAAAATAGGTTATGTTGAAATTACACGACAGGTGCCACCAGTAGAGCAGGAACTTCTTACCCTTCTTAATCACCTGAGTTCACCCCTGGTTTTCAGTGGGGTTCCGTGTTACTTGATCTTTAGTTTTATGTGTATGTTTTGTACATCATTATTTGTACTTTTTTCTTTTGGCCATTGTGTTGTGTGTCTTTCTATGATTTACAGATTCTGATTACCTCCCTTTGGTATCTTAGATTTACAGATTCTGATTACCCCTTTGGTATCTTAGATTTACAGATTCTGATTACCCCTTGGTATCTTAGATTTACAGATTCTGATTACCCCTTGGTATCTTAGATTTACAGATTCTGATTACCCTTCTGTATCTTAGATTTACAGATTCTGATTACCCCTTGGTATCTTCAAACTCTTCTTGAACAGATTATTTATCCCCATAAACCCTCCTTGAGTCGATATCAGATCTGGTTATATTGAAGTTTGGCTATAAGGAAAATATTTCACGCTCTCCCCCTTCCCCCACTATAAGTAAACCAGGCTAGACAGTACCTTGTAATAAGTACCAACTTAGTAATGATAAATGTTGACCAAGGACAATAACTCTAAGCATAAATTGTTCCTCATATCATACTGATATGTACAATGCCATTTGGTTGAAATGAAGCATGCCAAATCAGACACTCAAATTGAACCTAAGAGGAGGACTAAAGTCTCAATATTAAAAAGACAAAAAGGAACGAAATAAATACTATAGTGCCCCTCTTATAGGGACAGCCATTCTACAATGAAAAGTGGCCTTATATGAGGTGTGGCCTTTCTTGATTTTGGGGGGGGGGGCAATTTAGTGGTATTTTATAATCTCAGTGCATCTAAAATCTGGTTTTAAAGAGAGGTGGCATTTGATGGGAGGGGTCTTAAAAAAAAGGAGACTACTGCATACACATGATAAAATTATGTGAAAATTTCAGTCTGGTGGCTTTCAAGTATCCAGTTTGATTTAAATTAATAAGAATTTCAATTAGAAGGTGAAATATGGCATTTATGACGAACAAAGTGGTCCTTATGTGTATGTATGTCATCAGGTGTGACAAGTTGTTTGTAAAAGAGTAGACCTGTTTCATAGACCCCTTCCCCAATAGACTGATACCCCCTTTCTCCTGTCCTTAAAATATAATATTACCATCAGGTGTAACTACAGACAGTATATCAGCAGATCTTCTCTTCCTGGTAGAGTTTGAAGTAAAGGAGTGGACCAGTTTAATTGACTCTCCATTGACTGAGGTCTCTAACACAGCCTTTTTATCTGTTATAGTGATAGATCCCAGTGATTTGTTGGTACACAGCATAGCATCATTACAGACCCTCATTGTCATGAACAAAGTTCGACCAGGTTCCATATGGAATACGTTACTATCGGTAACATTATTGTTATCGTCATGTGGACGGAGTTCGGACAGTGGCTTTATTTTGTAATCATTGATGTAGAGATAGCCATTTTTAATCATCGCTGAGCCAGAAATGTTATAACCAACCCACATGCAGGGGAATATGTCATCATTCTCCTCCGATGTTCCAATACACATATCTACAAAATAATATTGAAAGTGATTAAATTACTTAATCAAGAGTCTATAAATGTTTATTGCAAATCGAGACTTTAATACTAGACTTGAATAAGTCAGAATATTATAATTTCAAAACCAATGTAAGACTTACACAATAAAATAAATCTGGACTCCCATGGTAGAGTCTTATATTAAACTATGGAATGCTGTGGTGACCATCATGCATATCCGATTGACACAGAAACAAATCATACATTTAGAGCAGGACAGTCCATGGAACATTGCAGCCATCTTAGGGAGCTGTTGTGTTCGTGAGTGCATATAGTTGTTGGATTTACAACTACATGTGCAATCAGTGCCTATCACCACTAAGGTTGAGAGTTCAAACACTGTTCATGGCAACGTGTATTCAATACAACATTATGTGATAAATTTTGTCAGTGACTTGTGACAGGGTGGTGGTGGTTTTCTCCGGCTGCTCCACCAATAAAACTGACAACTAAAATATTGTTGAAAGTTGTGTTAAACACCATAACCTTAACGTGCAGCCATCTTGGATTACCAATTGAAAAAATATATAATCAAACATGTTTGATGAATCCTTCAAATATTGGAAGGGAGATTGATATGTTCCAAATTATCCTTCAAATATTGGAAGGGAGATTGATATGTTCCACATTACCCTTAAAATATTAGAAGGGAAATTGATATGTTTCATATTACCCTTCAAATATTGGAAGGGAGATTGATATGTTCCACATTACCCTTCAAATATTAGAAGGGAGATTGATATGTTCCACATTACCCTTCAAATATTAGAAAGGAGATTCATGTTCCACATTACCCTTCAAATATTAGAAAGGAGATTGATATGTTCCACATTACCCTTCAAATATTAGAAAGGAGATTGATATGTTCCACATTACCCTTCAAATATTAGAAGGGAGATTGATATGTTCCACATTACCCTTCAAATATTAGAAGGGAGATTGATATGTTCCACATTACCCTTCAAATATTAAAAGGGAGATTGATATGTTCCACATTACCCTTCAAATATTAGAAGGGAGATTGATATGTTCCACATTACCCTCAAATATTAGAAGGGAGATTGATATGTTCCACATCACCCTTCAAATATTAGAAAGGAGATTGATATGTTCCACATTACCCTTCAAATATTAGAAGGGAGATTGATATGTTCCACATTACCATTCAAATATTAGAAGGGAGATTGATATGTTCCACATTACCCTTCAAATTCATCACCAGTGGTAAATAAAAGTTTGAACAAAAATCTTTGACTGTGTAAATGCATCTTTATCTATATTTAGCAACATCTGCCATTAGGTCAACATTAAACTTGACCTATAATTTGTTACATCTTTACAAAAGAAAAGTAAAAGAACAATGACATAAGTCAAAACAAAACTTCAGATAACAACCCAACAGCCAACAGTAAGCACTATTCTAAATCTTATGTAAACCCCATTACAACAGACAGTAAGCATTATATTAGTTCTTATGTAAACATTACCATATCTAGTAACAGCCTTGTCCTCACTAACAGTAAATGTAAACCCTATACTGGTAGGATCTGTACTTTCTTTGGCATCAGATGGTGTGACGGGGTGGGGGAATTCTTTTGCCCCTGGGATTGTGTTGTTTATATCATCTACCAATGGTGGCTCTAACAGCACAGTGACACCTACAAAAATCAAAGAAAGGAATAAGATGAAAACAATTTTTTTTGTTAAATATAGTTTCTGGTAAAAAAAAAATCAATAAATTTGTTTTTTTCCTCCCATTCTGTTGAGTATTTTTCAATCTATATAAAATAAATAACATATTCCAAGTGTTCATTTTACAGTGTTTAAATTGATTGAATTTAAGAATATTAATAGTAATATACTTTTTGAATAGTTAATAGTGGGCTAACAATGATATACATGTATACATATTCCCACCTGGCTTACATCATGACAAGCCAGAAAAGTGACCAGTTATGTATTTGAGTGTGAGGGGTTTCGATCTTGCCTCTTTCTATGATTTTGATATTTAAGGTGGTACCTAACACTACAGGGAGATAACTCTTTAAAATCAGTTGAAGGTTTTGCTCATATGATGTTTGTATGCAGATTTCAAGCATCTCGGTGATCAAAACCACACAGAAAAGCTGTTATGTGGCTAGTGAATTTATAGCTCCGAGTCTGTTGGCTGGAATTTGCTAAAATTTTGATTCTTATTAGAGTGGATATATTCAAACACACTGCCAAAAAAAAAAAAAAAAATTAAACTAGCAGATCAAATTTTACCTGAAGTGTATGGTACCACCTTAATTTTGGAATTGTTCCGACAGTGTGGTATTTTTTGTTTTTCATTTTATCATAGCATAAGTCAAGTGTAACTCTCTTTAAACTTGGCTAAATTTGAGTAATTTCAAGATGGATACAACTGTGTCTGGCTTTTAGATGCATCATGTAATTAGACACACATGATTGTTTGTATTTCTGTAAACAAAAATCATCTGCTCACCTAAGAAAAAACTGTATGTCTACAATAGATGCACAGATATCAAAATACTTTATTGAAATGAACTATACTTGGTAATGATTTGGGTCATCTACAATTTTTTTTAGCTGATTTGCATAAATCAGAAGTGATCTTTATTGAAATGCTGATCAATTTTAATAAAATTAAGTACAGATAGGGGCTAGGTAATACACTTTTACCGTGCAAAATATAAAACATATATGTTTACAAAAAATGCCACCATCAATGAAATAATCCTTAGATGCATCTAAAAGGCTGACAATATTGTACATTATAACTTAATATACCAACCTATTGAATCATTCCACTTTGAACTCTGACCTCCACCATTGACACATATGACAGTAACATAGTATGTATGGTTATGTTGTAGGGTGCCTTCAAATGTTGTGTTAATAGCTGAGGAGTTGGTACCTACAGACTGGAAAGGTTGGAGTTCTTCTCCTCCTACAGTAGTACCTATAGCCCATAGATTGTCCTAAAAGAAAGTTTAAATAAATGTTAACTTAAAAAAAACAAGGCTCGTCTCTGTTCATAGTTCTTTTTAGCATCAATTTGTATACAATATATAGAAGCATACATCCACCTTCAATGAAGGCCTCACAGTGACTATGAGGTGAAGATGTAACATTAAATAATGTCCGCCCTTACAATTGTCTCCTATGATAAAGTCCGAGGACGGACTAAAGCAAAGCGATGACTTCGTTCGGTCTGTGTAAGGATTTTCATTACAAATATAACACAACCGGACACAATTATGTCTTACAAAGAAATTCAACTTGTCAACTTTTGATTTGTATACTATTTATGGAGGTATACATACACTTTGAGGTGGATAAAACCATCTTGAATAGCCTTATTTTCATGTTCACTTACATCCACATCACTGAGGTCTCCTAAGATAATTGGATTTAACATGTTCAACTGTAGTTATTGGTACATCAGAAGGGTCTGAGGTTTTCAGAAAACTATCAAGTCTAGGGGTTTTATCAGTCAGTTTGTTATGTCTGTCCTAGCTTTCCTCCCAAAATAAGCCTGGTAGTCATGATAAAAGCAGCTGAAAGTGACGAGGAATGATGAATAACCCTAACCTAACCTACATAAGCTTTAATAATAATTTACCTTAACAAGACTTTCGTCATCGTAACATCTCCAGAAGGCTTTGATTGTATCATTAGAAGCCTGGTAGACAACTGGGGTAAACTCTCCTTGAGACACATCAATATATATCTGGGCCATCACATCTGGGTCAAATACTGGTGGTGTCAGATCAACGTAGAACCCATCTGATGAAGCTACATCACTAATGCCTGAACCAAGTACAGCTTTCACTGTAATTAAATATTAAAAGATACTCTCCAATTAAAATTTTAACGTAGGTACAAGTTCTTAAGTGTTTAAATTTTAATGCAAGAAACAGTAATTTTAACTAATTTTTACAAATACTGTGAATTCAATTAAATTCTTGGTTTGAGGAAAATTCCATTTTCATGCATATGTAAATTCGTGGATCCCTTGTATAAATATTGTGGGACATTTTTGTACATATGTAAATTTGTGGATCTCCTGCATAAATATATCAGAACAGATTTTCTCTGAATTCTTCATTTCATGTTTTGATACCATCCACGAAATCCATGAATATTAATGAATTCACAGTAAGGGGAAGTAACTCTGGCACAGAAAAAGTAAAAATGACTAAAATCTTCTGTAATTTGTAACAAAGTGTAAAAAATATCCTGCTTCCGAGCCAAGCAGTATTTGTTATTTCTCTTTAATGCTGCATGCTTAGTAGAAAAGCAACAAGTACCAATTTAATAGTCTACGATTTGACCAATTTGTGTCACAAACCCACGATCTACCATATATGCTATTTATAGAATGTTAACTATCACTTGTAATTTACCAGTAAAGAAGTAGGTCAAAGTTTTGTTGATAAAATGTCCAGAATCATTTCTAACCACAGCAACAGATTTAAGGTCAAGGTCTTTCAAGGTGAAGGTCATATCAACATATTTGTTAGCATCACAAGTTGCATCACAGTTATATTTAGAACATTCACTGTAGCATGGTATACATGGTTGAATGACTTCTCTAAATGGAGCTACATCTGTTAATAACTTGTCGCTTCCTAATCCTACTTCATATCTAATAATAGAATTGGTTCCTCCTCTGAATGGGTCTCCATAGCGACATAGTGACCCTGGAGCTGGAGGCATGATTAAGTCTTTGAAGTAAGCCTTAGTAGAAAACACATTGAACATATCTGTAATGTCTGGTATAATGTTCTCTCTGTTCCACACATGCATTACAAGCTTGGTAGAGGTACTAAGAGGGGAAATTCCACAAATCTTTGTTAATTGGTCATCGTCGACAAAAACTGTAATGCACCAATTTAGCTGCAAAACAAAATAAAGTTGAATTGATCATGATGCTCATAAAGACAGATAATGGATTTGCTTTATAATTGTGGTATTTTTTGGATGCAGAACTACCTAATGTTTTCTCTGGGATATGATTCATTGGATTGCAGACAGTTACACATTGATACGAGTCAATTTTGTCATGCTGCTGCTCTTTGTCAGGTTCCATTCATGGAGAAATGCAAAATCTGTTCCCCAAAAAATAAACCGATTTGTTTACATTTGTACAATTTTTGCACTGGAAACATTCCCTTTTTATATTACCCATTGACATTTTTGTCTCACCATTAACATTATGGAGTTCATTTTGATATAGTGTCTAGTGCCTGTGCTTCATCACATAAAGTAAATCTTATCTTCATGTGATCCTGGACAAGGATGTCCCCTTCTATTTTTCAGATAACTTTTTTCTTATATACAGACTTACATCAACAGCTTCTTCTTTTTCAGCAGCAATCTTGATCTTGTATCTATGGAAACTGTCTGATGGATCAAATGGTATAGGTATTGATGTCTTTAGTGCACGATAAGTATCATTGTACGTCCTACACCAGGTTACTATGTGTGGCGAGTCTCCTGAAATAAATCAAACAGTGGATTTTATGACATTGTAAAAATTGAAGAATGTGTCCATGGGACAGGGATGCCCTGCTTTTTCAAGCTAAAGTAAACAGGGGCATAACTCAAGAATGGAACAGTGGTAATACCTAGCAGGGGGTGGGGGGTGGGCATGAAAACATGGAAGATAATTCTTTACAACTTCTAGCATTATTCTGTATGAATGAGGAGCTGAACATACATGTATGGTCTTGAAATTCAGGATACTGTTTTAAAAAGAATATTTTAATTGATTTTTGGACAAAGTATATACTTTCGCATCGATTAATTTATAGCAAAGTATACTGGTGTATGGTATTTAAAAAAATAATAAAATAATAATCAATATACGTTTAATAACTCAAAATCATGTTATTACATTCTAAATTTCAACCAATTCTACCATCAAATATAGCAGTATGTTTCTATTCATAAAATGAAATTTCTATTTTTAGTAAAAGCAGCCATCTTAGATGAATGCTGAGGCTATTGGATACAATTTTCAAAAGGGACCCCCCCCAGGCCTACTCCAGCCAAGTTTGGTTTAATTTGGCACAGTGTTATCAGAAAAGATAAAGTATGGTAAGCAAACACCAACAACAAACATATGTTGCATGATTTCAAAAACTCACATGGACAAGGGTCAATTATAAGGTTAAAATGTGATTATAACATGGTTCCACCATCACTTATAAGTATCAAGCTTACCAGAAAATATTTGTATCCCACATGATGTCTGAGCTATAGGTATACTGGTATCTATAGGTGTGTCTACCACACTACCATCAGGTTTGTTGACCACGTTGTAAGGAGGAGGTGTTGTAACATTCACTGGTGTTATGGTGGTCGTAGGAGGTACAGTAGGTTTAGTTGTATTAGAATACCTACTGGCCAGGTATACTGTACAGTTTGTTAAGCTCCAACAATCCTGTAATGAAATGATAAAAAATGTGAATCAACGCCTGATGAAGGAAGGTCGGTGGCATGACTGATGTGGATATCTTGGTTTGTACGGTTGTCAATTTTAAAATATTGTAAACATTTTAATATTCATTTGGCAACAACACTCCAATAATTGCAAGATACTTTATTTTTCAGATGTTGAAATGTCTTGCATAAATACATGTTTAGGCAAAACATGTCAAAATCAGAAAAATAAAGGCTTAGGCTAAGGATATGGCTTATGATGATTAACGCCACTTTCAACAATATTTCAGTTATATCCTGGTGGTCAGTTTTATTGGTGGAGGACACCGGAGTATCCGGAGAAAACCATCGACCTGCAGCAAGTCACTGACAAACTTTATTACATAATGTTGTATCGAGTACACCATGCCATAAGCAGGATACGAACTCACTACTGTTGTGGTGATAGGTACTGATTGTACTGGTAGTTATTTGGTATAAACACAAAACATCTTGCCTATATCACATATGAGGTCATGTCAAGTAACCTTTCATTAATTTTTTACCATCCAATCATATGCAAGGCAGTTAAATATACCGACCAATCAAACACTAGCTATGAACATGTGCTCTGTTTTAATACTTCAAGATCTGGTAGGCCCATTATCGAAACCTGAGCAACATTGATAATTTTTTAATGATACCCAAGGTATAGGTTCAATCAAGCAACATTGAGCTAGTTTTTTTCCATTGATATCTGAGGTACAGAGTCCAGTAAACAACACTGAGCCACTTTGTTTTTTTTATTGATACTTGGGGTATAGGGGCCAGCTAGAGACCTGAGCATCATGTTTTATCAATACCTGAGGAATAGTGTCCAATAAGCAACATTGAGCGACAGTTTTGGACCAGTCCTCTTCTTCTTTATAGTTATAAGTAGCTATACCATCTTCAGGTCCGTCCCACAACATGATACCTGTTACAGCTATACCCTCACCTCCTGCTGCTTTTACAAATACCTACAGAAAACAAACAATCTGTATTTATGTCATACTATATCATAAAATTCAATATGATGTATTGTGTGTGTACTAAACTGGTGACATTAACAATACATTTCTAATAAAGTCAAGGCATGTTGTATTGAAGTCAATGGAACCTACTATTTAGTTCTAAGTAGGAAGCTGAGTATTTGAGTTGGCAGGGTAATAATAGAAACAATTAATATGGCAGGGTAATAATAGAAACAATTAATATGAAGAGATCACATTCTTACTTTATAGTTATCCATAAGAATGTAAGAAGGTAAACAATAATATCAAGATATTTCATGCATTTTCTCCTTAAAAAATATCTAAAAACTATACAGATTGGAAGGGATAAGACAACGACTTTCGAATGCCACTGGTAGGGGTGAACATTTTGCATATTGTAGCATTTGTAATGTGCGTTTTCTTTTTCAAAATCTTCAAAAGAGGTTTTTAACATAGAGAGAGCATGGCACTCTTCATGCAAGTCATCCACTATGGTCAGGCTTTCAATATTATACCCCTAAAACCTGACATCTAGAGGGCAGACCCTACCTTCCACCTGTGGACACACATGGAACTCTGTTAGTTGAACCCTATGAAACGTCACCAATTCCCAGTGAGTTTAATGAGGTAGAATAGTACTTACATCATAAGTTCCCCCATTTTCATAATCAGCTGATCTGTACAGGGCACCAGTAAACATCTGTCTTTTATTGTTGTCTCTTGCCAGTTTTATCGACACTGTATTGTCGTACACAAGTTGATTAATGTTCTCTTGACGATGTATAAGTGACCATTTCTGACCGCTAGGATCTCTGAGACCAATCTGTAGAAGTTCTGTCCAATGTGGATCATTTACCATAGATATGTGTCTAGAAGGACAAGGTGGACCGAATGGACTGGCCAAGTGTAAGAGGGATCCTGCGGAAATTTAACAAAATTTTATTCTGAATTATATAGGTAACACTATTCATATGTTTATAGGTGTTATATTAGATAACCACTACTTCAGTTATATCGTGACATTTTATTTGTGAAAGAAATCAGAGTACACTGAGAAACTTAATCACATAATAATAGGTAATTTATTGGTAACCTGTTGAGTTCCTATAGCACATATTTTACCATTATCTAACTGATTGTATAGCAGTATAATATTTCATGTAGAATGTAACCATT
The DNA here is from genome assembly GCA_002080005.1 of Gigantidas platifrons. Lineage (NCBI taxonomy): Eukaryota > Metazoa > Mollusca > Bivalvia > Mytilida > Modiolidae > Gigantidas > Gigantidas platifrons. Next base: position 443,886 of record MJUT01028607.1, on the reverse strand, counting down.
AATTAGTTGTGTGCAATATTCCAGGATATTTGCATAATATCTCTTCAAATCATGACATCATTGACAGGTTGAAAAAGTGCTCTCTTCATTTTGAAAATTCTTCAATAGATTAAGAGGATTATTGCACAAATATTGTCTTTCTTGGAATATTAATTGCACTCGAAGTTTGTGCAATATAATATTCTGCATAGGACAATATTAACCAATATTCATGCAATAACCCTATAATATATTAAACTAATATCTCATATTTATACCCTTTAGTATAGTCAACCAGAATAAATCTTTATTTACTTTATTTATAAGAAGTAAGTTTTTACTTTACACTCTGTCTAGTATGATTTGATTTGGTTTATGCTGTTTAACGCCACTTTCAACAATATTTCATTTATATCCTGGCAGTTCTGTCTAGTATGTGTGTATGTAAGAGTTTATACGATAGATATATAACTTTTACATTGGAAATTAATTATGAATAAAAAATGAAATGGAAAGAATGGTCAATTCAATGTATAAATATCACATATATAAAACTCCATTGCACCGTAGTCAAGAAATGATGTAGAAATTTGAAACATCCTGAATAGAAAAGCAAAAAAAGAGGAAATATATCATACTTGTGACTGAAGATGGTGAACTGAACCAGACTTGATCATCAGTAAAGTCTGGCCCATCTACCACACGTCCTGTTACTGGGTGTGAGAATAAAAACGCAAAATAAATGAAATATATCATACCTGTGACTGTAGATGGTGAACTGAACCAGACTTGATCATCAGTAAAGTCTGGCCCATCTACCACACGTCCTGTTATTGGGTGTGAGACATCAAACAGTACAGGTGTCGTGTCTCCTATTATATACAGTCCTGCTTGGTTCGTCACTCGGTATCTTACTGTGTATGGAGTGTTTTTCTGCAATACCAAATTGAAACAGAAAAGTTAAAATTTGCTTGTTAATGCATTTTCAGCCAGAGAAGTGTATCATTATTAAATTGTAGACTGAGGTATGTAATTTTTCATTAAAAGCAATTTTATTCTTTAATAGCTGAACCCAATTTAGACTGATGAGAATAAGTTGAACAAACCTGAATGTAGATTATGAACAAAAAGTTTGTGATGGTCAACAATTTACCAATAGCAACAACCACCTCTCACCTCAATTTGTTAAACATTTCTTAAAGATCATGACCTAGATTGGGACAGACACACAATGTGGCAGGGTTAAAACAAGTCCTTATAACATATAAATATTTTAACAAACCTTGAGCTCCAACTCAACAAATGAATATTCAGTGTAGTTTCTAGTCAGTTCTATCCAATCCACTAGCAAATCTTCAGTACTATCACTGGTACAGGAGGAATTTTTCCACAGAGAAACTTCAAATGTGTCTATGTCAGATTCTGGGTCTATAAAATTCTCCCAAGTCACTTTAATGGTAGAGTTGTCTGATGTAAATGTTACAGGCTGAAAGAGATAAGAATAAGACAGTAGCTAATGTAGTCATTTTAAATATGCCATTTAATGTAAAAATGACCAACATCATTTCCCTTATACTTATCTCCCTTTAGTAAATTGGTAACTTTAGGAAAAAATCATTCCAATATTATCTCCCTTAAAAATATACTAATCCCCCTTAAATGAATTAACTTTCGGAAGAAATCAATATGAAATTATCTCCCTTAGAAATATACTTATCTCCCTTTAGTGAATTGTTCAATATTTAAACAAATCACGGTCTGATTAAAATCTTATATTAAATATGATACACTCCAGAAATGTAACATGTGACACAACACTTTAGATTAACCAATGAAAACACTGCTGACAATATCTTGGCAAGATATGAAATTGCAAGTCCGATGGCAATGGAGACGTGTGTATTTAACATGTTATATGATTTTAATAAGAGTGCATAAACTAGAGAGTATGAACAAAATTTGATATAAAAATTAAATTACCATATTATAATCAGGTCCAGCTTTAATCAGTCCTGTCTGTGGTGGTGTTGTGTCCACTGTAAACTTGTGGTATGTCATTCCACATTCACCAGATTTATCAGTTCCTGTAAAACATCAGAAAATTCTTCATAAAATTTAAACATATATTTACCATCTTGTTTTATATTTTTATTGAACAAGTCAACTGAATACACAATTTTCATCGTCCATTTCAGGAACAAAACTGTAATAACCAGACATTAATGTTACATTAATATACCGGTACTGCTTCCAATTGTTACAAAACAATATCTCAGTTCAGGCATGATATTTTGTCTTATGCAGCATCACTCAACCTTGATCAAGCTTGGTTTATAATAGGATGGGAAAGAGGGATCATGTAAAACGAATCATGGTAAATTTTGGCTCAAAACATGGCAACAATAAAATTTTCTTTCAGCTTCACTCTGCTTGTCAACAACAATACTTTAAAAAAAAAAGTTTAACATAATGCTAACGGTATTAAAAATATGGAGTTCTTGATGATAAAGAAAATTTCAACCTTCTGATAACTGTCCAAATACAACCCTTCTGTCTGTTTCTGCCAAATTTGGTGATGGAACAAGTACCCATGTGTGACAATTAAAAAATATGTCATAAAGAAAATTTTTTTTTTAACTAAAGATGACATAGAAAATATAAATGTGTAGAGCACTATCTGAAGAACATTCTTACAACATAAAAATGTGATCCCAACCCCCCTTCTTGATAATTACATCCCCAACAGCAATACAAGATTAAACAAACAATAAAAAACCAGAATAGAAAATTGTGTTTGTATCAAGGACAGGTTCAATACTTACCCATAACCCATACATAGTAGGTTTGTCCCTGATCTAACTGTAGAGGTGTTATTCTATAAAATGTGTTCTTGTTAATGTTACTGACAGGATAGATGCTGAACAAGTAATATTTCTCATCCTCTGTAGCTGAACCGCCATCAATCTGTACCAAAATCAAAAGGTGGCAACTAAACAAACTCAATTCTGAGTTAAACATATAAAAAATGAAAATACATTTTGTTTGTTGATTGCCATTATTACAAAAGTAAACACAATAAAACAGTCAATTGCTTCATTGAAATAACCTTGAATAAAACTGAATACCTGTGTAAACGAACATCAAATCGCCTGTGTAGATGACAGGTGTTGAAGTCATGTAGGGTCTAACACCGGGAGAGGTGCAAGATAGTAAAATCTGACACACCTGAGGGCAGATCCAACTTGCATCAGACGAGGCTTTAACAATCTTGCACCTTTCACAGTGTTTGACTCTTTTTCTCACCCTTTTCTATCGTGTCAATGTTTGCTTACTTAGAGAAAATATAGAGTGCTCTCTCTTGTTAGTTACTAACGTAAATAAAAATAAAATGACCTCCCTTTGACCAACGTTAAATAACTTTTTATACTAGTATTTATCACTGTTATGGTAGCATTTAAAGATACTGTCTATATATTTTATTATTAAATACATACAATTTTGTGGGAAAAAGTGTGTGTAGTTTGTCTTACCCACGGGGCCTGGGTAAGATAGAAAAATCTTTTTCCCATAAATTAACATTTTACATTTTCTAATTTAAACAAGACAGTTGTCAAAAGTGTCAAGTTTACACAGGTTCATTATACATTATGTACTCTAATAAAACTTACATATTGTTTACAATCTGTGCTGTTAGCGTCTATAAAACTTACATATTGTTTACAATCTGTGCTGTTAGCGTCTGAGTTGTTAGACAAAGCTATGTAGTACATCAGAATGTCTAATTTAGAAGTAAAACCTTCAAACTGTACATCTACATGAGAGTCTGTGTTAACATAGTCTTTCATAATAATGCTTCCAGCTAAAATTAAAACGTAAAACGATCTCATTTTTTTTTTTTTTATTAAATCATTATTTATTGCTTTTTACTTTGTGATGGGACATTTCTAAAACAAATTATAATTGTTAGAATAGAAACACCAGGAAAATCCATAAATAAATTAGAATTTGGAAGTATGCTGTCAAAGCTAATATTTTCTTTATGTCAAGAGTGAAACTTCTATGTATCAATAATGCTTTCATAGTTGAGACTCTGTTTGAAATAACCATAATTTCAGAGCTAAGATTCTGTTTGAGATAAAATGCTTTAAGAGGCAAAATTCTATTTGAGACTAAATGCTTTCAGAGGCAAAATTCTGTTTGGGACAAAATGCTTTCAGAGGCAAGATTCTGTTTTTAAGCTTAAAATTAAAATTGCAACACATATAATAGATAAACAAATATTTCCTAATAGACAATGAAAAAAATATACATCAAAAACTAATTTTAGTATTCTGAAATAGTGATAAGTGTCTAAAAAGTTCCCTATTATAAGGCACCTTAAAACTCTCATAAACTTTCATTCTCTATATAGTATTAACTTATCCTAAGAGATCACCAGGTATTGAAATATCATGTTACATTTGGGGGAGGGGTCGTCTCTCAAAACAGGTTTATATGTAAAATACTTACGAGTAACACCGCCATCAAAACCAACATGGAAGCCATTAGATGTAACTAAGGAAACAGAATAAGATGCACTGTAAGCTTTGACAGTAAAATAATACAGTCCAGTTCCAGGTACCAAGTCAAGGTTATAGAAGGTCACAGTCTTATTCTGTCCTACGTTTGTAAACGGTACAATATTGTCTCTAGTTTTGGGAAATCGTCTGTCTGTTCCCACGGCAACTTCATAGAAAGCCACTTGTTGATTATCTGGTTGTGCTTCTAACTGTTCTTGATCAACATGAATTCCTGGATTTCCTGAGAAAAAATATTACAGGTCAGAAACATATGACCACAGTGTATATCATATATATACAATACTTGTGCACTGTCGAAGCATATAGGTAATATGTGAATGAGGTTTAGAAACGGGGGAAAAGGTGAGGCTTAGCCGAGCCTTTTCCCGTGTTTCGCATAGAATACACATATTTACCTATATGCTTCGACAGTGCACATGTATTGTATTTATCCGGCAATCTTAAATCGTAAATTAGGAGATAACTGTAGTGTATTTGAAAATTTCACGGCATCAATTGGAGATTTGATGGTATAAAAATCACAAAAATTAAAATTCCGTGAAATGTTGTTGACGACTTTGATACATAAATAACGTGACGTCATATGCAGACTTCCAGTTTAAAACGTTAAAAGCAGACGTTTTTTGGATTCGAGTACGCTTCAATTTGGATTAATTTCAACTAAAATAAGTTTTTAAGTTAGGCATTTTAATTATTTTTGCACATTGTTGTTAATATGACATGTAGGATTTCACGTTTTCAAGATGGCGGATCCTTCCAGTTGATTTCCGATTCTATTTATAACTGACCAATATCAAAAAAAATATTGGACAGGCTATATTGGTCGGTAAATGCTGTCATTGCAGGATAAATAGTTAAATCTCTGCTTGGAGTAACTTGTGTTTTCTTAAATTCATTTGAGATTCCACAAATATTGTTTACTCTACTGTTAAAATAAGATATTTCTTAAGTAATAAACGAAAATCATACACCGTTTACCTGATCAAATAAAAAACACTACAAAACAGTTACTTGGCTTTTTGGTCCTAAAAGTATGAGTTTCATACTCACACTTCAAAATGGTCTAACCAATCAGACCACTACATATACTTGAAACAGTGTTCCGATTCACTGTTTTTGAAGTAGAAGTACAAAAATTGTACTCAAAAGTTTTATTTGCATAATTCCTGTACTCATCTCTCTTGATTACCTGAAATAACATCCACCTGTACTGAGGCTCCAGCAGGAAGACCAAATCCATCCCAATTAGCTGTGACCATGGTTTTAGATGGCATGAAGTTTAAGTCATACCCTGTGATGTCCCCATCAAATACTTTGCCAGGTAGTAGAGGATCTTGTTCTATAGTGACACCGTCAGATCTAATGATATAGGTGAAATTTAAGGCATTGGTTACCCTTAGTAACGAATAATACAACTCTCCGTTCTTCATGTGGAGACCATCATTCATTCCTGCTGTTTTTACTGTAAAGAAAGAACATAAAATAACATACAACTTGTCATGGTGCCACAAAAATAACATACAACTTGTCATGGTGCCACAAAAATAACATACAACTTGTCATGGTGCCACAAAAATATTAATTTAGTGCTCAACAAAGTCGATGCTTTAGTAACAAGAAAAATATCAAAAGAATGTCTTTAAGGTGTTGACAAACATCTCACTTTTTGACAAAATTATGAAATTTGTACCAATAAAAATAAATGAAAATAAAATCTACAGTGAAACCTGTCTAAACCGAACTCTGAATAAAATGAAATCCTGTATAAGCCGAACTTTAAATAAAGTCCCAATGTAGGAAATATTTGTTAATTTAACCTGTTTAAACTGAACACCTGTCTAATTTTACAGAACAGATGGTCCAAAGGAGGTTTGGTTCAGACCGATTTCAATGTATGACAGAACCATGAAGAAGACCTTTCGCATACATATATAAATAAAAATATAAGTTTTTTCCTTATTACTTGTTGCTATTTTAATCAAAAGAAATACAAACCTCCAACATCGAGCCATTGTTGTACAACTAGACCATCTAGTCTCTGTATCTGCCATTCATACTTTACTACAGGACAAGGATCGCCTGACACATCCCACGCTGCTCTGTATGTGTCAAAACTCTCTTGAAAGTTTCTGTCATAACAGAAAAGAAATATATTAAGGACAAACCAGGTGTGGATCCAGAATTTTGTGAAAAATTTGCAATGAGTACACATTAATTGATGAAATTGTATTGAAGTTTTATTAAAAAAAATCGTAAAAATAAAAGACACAAATTCTCGTTAAATACATTTATTGGAATTTATTACATTGTAAATATATACAACTGAATATTATTCTTAAACATCACTTAATTAATAAATTAATTTAATTATTTAAGTCACATTTGTATTAAATTATTTTTTTATAGTCCTACTAATAAATAACAACACAAAATTATGTCAAAGATTTTTTTTTGGTTGAAACACCACATAGGACCACAAAAACAATTTTCATGAAAAAAATATCAACATAAATTCCTTAAAATATGATATATATATATGTCTGTATTTTCCTTTATTTTCATTGGCCGAGACTGTGCAGTTGTACCCTGAATATATTGCATATTTTTCTCTCTCAGAATCATATTTCAGGTATTTTTCTAAATTTAGAAACATGCCTCAAATATGCTAAGCATATTGACTCTATGTTACTAAAAATAGAAACAAGATGTCTGGTTTCTTCAAAGTGGAAAAAATATTTTATGTTAATATTTTATTTTCAATGACACGAGTAATACATTACATATGTAATATAAAAATTAAGGACTTTTTACTCTGTCAATATGTTATATATGGACCTGTTAGGATTATATTGACCTCAGACGTCGTCTTCAGTCAATATAATCCTAACAGGTCCATATATAACATATTGACCTCGTAAAAAGTCCATAATTGTATAATATATGCTATAGAGCATATTTTATCTCTGCAAAATAGAATGTTCCAGATGGGATTTGATCCTGGGACCTCTCGCATTGTTAGCCACCAACTCTACTAACTGGGTTAAAAGAGATCTCCACTAATGCAGTTAGCAGAGGTGGTTATGAATCTACTACAATTAATTTAACCTTAGGTAGGGGAGTGTTCCTGCTACATATATACTGTAACCTTCTTTTATTTCTTTCAAAAACCTTTTTTGCTGTGACTTACACATCTCCATGTGATCCTTTAAGAACATCATACACTCCAATGTGTGACAGGGGAGGTAATCCTTGACTGAGGTATGATAGGTAGAGGCCATTAGAGGTTGCTACACTAGATAACCCTGCTCCATTAGTTCCTTTGATAGACACAAAGACCTACAAATAATAAGGAAAAAATCATTAGATTGATTAAACCCCAGTGAGCAGTATTTCAGATATACTCAGGACGTGTGAAAGTTTAAAAAAAAATATGAATCAATTGAGAGAAATTAGATGTGTCGATAGATGAATAAGAATTAGAAAAGGAGTTATTTTGGAAAGTGTCAGATAATTTTGTCTGGTGATGTGCAACATGTGGACCACTCACAATCATTTGTCAGAAAGTTTCTTTAAACTGCAGAGAAAGTAGCAATGCTCCCTGAAGTGGACCATGGATTCAACTGTCCCAATCTAATGGACATTGGCTGTGACATTTACCATCCCCATACAACCCTCAGGGTAGTGTCTTAACACTCAATCTGGAGAATGCTGATACCTCTCATTATATTCAATATTTGAGTCTAACAATCTATGACATATTTAATCTGGTCTTCCACGAAGACCATTATCTTCTTTACATGTTTATGACAAATTGATATTAAATTTAATTATGATTTCTATGTTCTAAGAGTAATGGTCTTTAACTTACAGATTCTACCTAACGTTAAAAGTAAAAGTATATTTTGACTTATTTATATTAAACACAAACCTTTGTCTGTCCCATCAAGTCAAGTCCACCAATAGTAAAGTACTTCACATTCAAAGGTATATCAAAGAATGGTTTAATCTGTCCCCCTCCTGGTGTAGTACCTAAAGCTATCTGGTACCTAAATAATAAATAAAATATGCATATTATATTCCATTAATATCAAGTCTTCATTCCTACCTAACTTTGGGTCTAGAGATTTTTGGCATTAAACTGTTGCCAAAACAAATCATCAAACTAAACTAGAGGCTCAGCCCACTGAGCCTGTATCACTCACCTGACAATAGAATGATACTGAAGCAAATTTCAAAGGGAGATAATCATTACCTTAACTGTTTTCTATATTTATGAATAAAAGATAATGTCTTTGGGCCAAGCGAGCTAAAAAAATGATGAAAAAAGGGCAATAACTCCTAGACGGGTAATAAGATTTACTTCAAAATTGCAGGGCATGTAGATCTTGACAAGCTGAACATGTTTTCAGTTTAGACTTAACATCTATCTTATAGTTTTTGAAATAAAGGACGAAAAGAATTAAAATTTTGAAAATTTGATGAAAAAAGGGCAGTAACTCCAAAATGGGTAATGGGATTTACTTCAAAATTGCAGGGTAGGTAGATCTTGACATGCTGAACATGTTTGCAGTTAAACTTAACATCTATCTCTTATAGTTTTTGAAATAAAGGACGAAAAGTATTAAAGTTTTGAAAATTTGATGGAAAAAGGTAAATAACTCCAAAATAGATAATGGGATTTATTTCAAAATTGCAGGGTAGGTAGATCGTGACATGCTGCACATTTTTGCAATTTAAGCTTAACATCTATCTCTTATAGTTTTTGAAATATAAGACGAAAAGTATTAAAATTTGATGAAAAAAGGGTGACAAGTCCAAAATGGGTAATGGGATTTACTTCCAAATTGCAGGGTAGGTAGATCTGGATATGCTGAACATGTTTGCAGTTTAAACTTAACATCTATCTCTTATAGTTTTTGAAATAAAGGACGAAAAGTATTTAAGTTTTAAAAATTTGATGAAAAAAGGGCAATAACTCCAAAATGGGTAATGGGATTTACTTAAAAATTGCAGTGTAGGTAGATCTTGACATGCTGCACATTTTTGCAATTTAAACTTAACATCTATCTCTTATAGTTTTTGAAATAAAGGAAGAAAAAAAATATTTTTTTTAAAAAATTTGATGAAAAAAGGGCAACAACTCCAAGATGAGTAATCAGATTTACTTCAAAATTGCAGGGTAGGTAGATCTTGCTGTGCTGATAATTTTTATCCCATGTCAGATTTTTGATATTATTAACGGTTTTTGAGTTATTACCCAAAAACCTTCAATTTTACCATACGTTCTATTTTAGTAACAGCGGCCATGTTTGTTGGCCGAATGGAACCAAATGAAGAAGTTTTATAGAGGATCTTACATAGATACTTCCTGCCAAGTTTGGCTCCATTTAGCCAAGCAGTTTCAGAGGAGAAGATTTTTTTAACATTAGCCAATCAGAAACAAGAATTGCCCTTGGCAGCCATATTTGTTGGTGGAATGGGACGAAATGAAGAAATTTTATTTTATAGAGGACCTTATATAGATGTTTTCTGCCAAGTTTGGTTCCATTTGGCCCAGTTGTTCCAGAGGAGTAGATTAAAATATGAAAAAGTTAACAGACGAACGAACGCCAAGTGATGGCAATAGCTCACATGACCCTTTGGGTCAGGCGAGCTACTAAGGTATTATATGAGTCAAAATTACAATTTTCTATCGATATCACAGTTCGAGTTATTGGTGTCACCTTCAGCAATTATTCAGTTTCATCTGTAAATTGGATATTTTTCTTATGATCTTATTGAGTCATATTGTCTATATCAACGGACTGGCTCAGATACTGGAAAATATCATTCAGCATGATGTCGTAACATTAAATAGTGTCCACCCTTACAATTGTCTCCTATGATAAAGTGTAACATTAAATAGTGTCACCCTTACAATTGTCTCCTATGATAAAGTGTAACATTAAATAGTGTCCACCCTTACAATTGTCTCCTATGATAAAGTGTAACATTAAATAGTGTCCACCATTACAATTGTCTCCTATGATAAAGTGCAAGGACGGAATAAAGCACAGCGATGATTTCGTTCGGTCTGTGTAAGGTTTTTCATTACAAATATAACACAATCGGACACAATTTCACGGGACACTATTATGTCTTACAATGTCACATTATGACCTTTAATACTGATAAAAATAATAACATCATTTTTGAAGGTAGAGACGTTATCACTAGTATCCCAGCTCGTCTTATTGGACTGTCTATGATAATAGTGATAATGTCTGTCTCAACCTGAAAAGCTGCCGTTATTCTATATATATAATGTGGCTACCAGACTTATGCAGACGAAAGCCTAAACAGCTATAAGAAGCTAGTCAGCTAAAAACTCAAGACCTTGGAAAGGTATCTAGAAACAATAAGGTTGAGGTATCAGGGTTTGAACATACCTCAGTTGTGTTAGGCTTGTGATAAGAGGTCAACTACCTTAACCACTTGGCCACCAAGTGCCCATCAGGCCTGGAAGTTGATATTGTACAAGAAAAAAATGTATCAAGGATTTAAACATATTTTCCATAGCATTAGTTTCAATCATTGCCCCTTAAACAATTTGAATCTAGTATAGGAGCATACAAAAAAAAATGGAAATTTAATTTTCATTCAAGAGTTATCATTTTAACTTGTAGAATAAAACTTAATCTCGTACCAATAAATATATTCTATACTTGCCCTGTAATTCCAGATTCTTCATCATAGAATGGCTGCCACGTAGCTGTTACAGATGAAAGTGATTCAGAACAAGTGGCATCAAGGATTTCACAGTCTACAACAGAAACAATAACGATATTAGAAGTTTGTTTGTCTGTATCCTTACGTGTACACCATTTGAACTTTCATTTTCTTCCAATGAACATTTTTATAGAAAAACATTTTTTCACTTCAGGTGTGGTAAAGAGGAGTTGTTGTTGATAAAAAATAGTGTGACAACACAGTAAACATATTAATGATCCCAATATGACAGGGATCTACTATGAAGACAACATTCAAAGAAGGTCGACAGTACTAAAATTTAATTTGGCTATTCTAACTAGTCATCTGTTGGAGTCTAGCTAAAGTGGATCAAAGCTAAATCATTTGATGTATCAAAGTTTACATCAAATGGTTTAGCTTTGATCCACTTGCAGGGGTGTGGAAATACCATGCTCGACTCGTACACATAACCAACCGGACAAGTAAATTTTTGTGTATTGGTTGTCCGTGGACAAGTGAAAATTGGCCATGTTCTCTGGAGGGGGGAGTCAAATTTCTCTAGATAATTGTCAAAAGATCATCAAATGCGACATAGCAAAAATCTGTAACTATGTCGGTTAAAAGTTTATGACTAAAAATAGATCGATTGTTTAGACAGACAAATTAGGTATGCAACTTCGGATTTTCTAGTTTTTGCATTAGTATTTCTCATTAACTCGGGATCGACGCCTAGGTTTTATCTTCTGTATACTTGAATTATTGATTTTTTGAAATATGGACAAGTTTGTCATGTAAAAACACCAAGAAAGGAATCCGTTGCAACTGCTCCAAATAATGATAAACCGCTAAAACGAAAGTTGCAGGCGGAGAAGGATAAACAATACGAAAATAAATGAAAACGTGAATTTCAACAAACATGGTTAATCGATTTTCCGTGGTTGTGATATGAGGAAACCATTTAGACAATAAAATCTTTGTAGAATATACCCACAGTTAGCAGACCAAAGGTCAGACTCAAACCTTTTTGTAGGTAAAGTAGTCGACAGAAGGGATACTTTACTGAGCCACCAAATGTCCTCAAAACACCAGGCTTGTCAAATGAAGGACATTGCCAAATGTAACAGGACTCTTGCTAAGGTTAATCAAGCTGAAGTAGAACGATATGAAAAGCTTCTTTTATGACTTATGAAACATAGTGTTCTATTTTTCTTAGATTGTCCTCCTCAAGAATAAACATGTAAGCCTGCAAAGCTTCCAATCCACAAACCATAGTTGAATATAAAATAAGACAAACTAAATTAAATCTGAAAATGAACTAATATTTAATTGGAAATAATTTAAATGATTAACAAATAACCAATAAATCAACATATATGTAAGGCATAGTACCAATTCAACAAAAAAAGTCTGGACAAATGACTTTTTTTTCGGACAAGTAGAATTTCCATTTTTACTTGCTCGGGGACAAGTGCTCAAATCAGATATTTCCACACCCCTGACTTGGCTAGACTGGAATGTAGAGTTACCTCCCCTTTTGTTGTAAATCTGGAGTTCGTTTTGATACAGCAAATGGTTTTAGCTTGACTGGAACCAGTTTAATGTTTCAACTGGGAAATGAGCAAAACCATTTCCAGAGTTGTATGGTAAGATACATACCTTCATCACTATCACAGATCTTAGCATTCATCTTGACTGTCACCTCATTATCTCTAACGTCTATTCTGTAGGTTGTATGAAGGTCAACAACTTTCCCATAGTTTGGTGGTGTGGTATCTATGGCAACAGGTCCAGAGAAAGCATACGTTTCCATGTCAACAGTATTAATGGCTGTTACAGTTACATAATATGACTTCCCGTGTTCTAACATGTGGTTTACACCTGTATAACAAAAAAGTCAAATTACCATTTCTACAAAATTCATTTGATCTTCTTTCTATAATTGCTTTCCATTTTTCAGCCACTGATCAACTGACCCGATTTTTATAAATTCAACCACCATTTAATTCATCTAATTTTGTATCTAATACAGTTCACATTTGTGCAAAATGTTAACAATAAATAGCTTTGGTTTGGTTTGTCTGATGGTGTTTAACACCACTTTCAACAATATTTCAGATATATCTTGGTGGTCAGTTTTATTGGTGGAGGAAACTGGTGTACCTGGAGAAAACCACCGACCTGTCGCAAGTCACTGACAAATTTTATCACATATTGTTGTATCAAGTACACCTCGCCATGAGTGGGATTCAAACTCTCAACATTAGTGGTGATAAGCACTAATTGAACAGGTAGTTGTAAATCCAACCATCACACGATCACCACCCTGTTGGCTCCTGCAGAAATGGAAATTATCTTGTGAGTTTGATGGGAATGTAATGATACCAACCTTGTATGGAATACAGATTAGTGTAACCAGACACTTCATGTCCTTCTAGTATATCATTGGCTCCTTGTGATGACCCCATTGATATGTTGAACTTCTGTATAGGACTCTCATTATCCAGGAAACCAGTCCATTTACACTGTATAGGCATCTCAAGCTGAAAACAGTATAACTACTACAACCCTGAGTTAAAAGATAAATTATCATTTGTGTCTGATATAAATTATATTCAATTCTAACATGACCTCACTCTTTCCCTTTGTTAAAAAAACCCAGAATTATTTCTTCGTATTATCTCATTGGCACATGCGCCGATGAATGTGACTGACGTTTCCATTGGCTGCATAAATTGTGACCCGAATAATGTTGATAGAGGGCGCAGTATTATTCGAGTTACATAAATTGTGTGCAACATTTTCCGCAAGCGTATGTATAAATTACCGTCATCCAATCGAAGTATACTACCGTATTTGTACTCTTAGACATATCAGAATCGAAATAAATCATGGAAGCCAGAATGTGTTTTGAGTTTTAACATGGATTGGCAGATATTAGTAAATTTTATCCCTCGCTTCTGGCTCGGGATAAAATACTAATATCCGCCAATCCATGTTAAAACTCCCAGCACATTCTGGCTTCCATGATTTATTTCTTAAACCTTGTCATGCAGATGGAAGTGGTGATTTTATTTCAAAGTAAATGAATATTCAAGTCACCCAAGATAAATTAAAGGTTATTTTTTTACACAAAAATTAATGTCTCCTTCCATATTCATTTATCTTTTGAGAATGTTGTATTAGGCCATAAAAGGTTAATTTCTTGGTTCTCAGGCCCGCCCGCATGTGGAAATTCGTCGCCGCATTGCCGATTTTATTGCAAAAATTGTAAAAAAAATAATTTTTAAATGCAGTAGCGCTGTCCGTACGGAAAACACAACCGCATCCGTTTTTTTCTCTTATATCGCTTGGTCGGTGAAACGCTTTAAAACGCATCATGCTTAAATGAGATTTAAAGCATCGCTAAGACAATGTATGAATAAAAAACATGTTTCCGTTTGACATTTAGACAAAATGTCAATCGTTTCTGTGCAAATTCGGCACAAATGTTTGCCAGTTTTACCAGGGAACATAATAGGGGGGGCTTCTCCAAACTTGTACCTTATTGGAATTGTTTACGGAGATAAAAAATGGTACGTTGGGACCAGCGGATTGGACTTTTCCATAAAAAAATAACCACTTGTGATGTTTCTGCCACCATCGGAAGAAATAAAATTGAAATTTTCGATAAAGTAATTTAAAGTTTTATACATTGCCATATTTTTTACAAAAAAAAGAAGAAAAAATGCCTCCCTCATCACTTTTTACAGCAGTAAAAGGATAAAAAAAATGTTGCCCTCCCTCATCAATTTTGACAAAAAAGGGCCTGAGAACCAAGTAATTAATTTTGCATGGCCTTAGCTCTGATTGTATACCATATATGGATGTAAAACTAATAAAATATTGTGCACACTAAATATTAAATATTTACGGTTTTATAACAAATGACCCCTGACAGCTAAAAGTTCACTTGGACTTTGGACAGGTGACTCAATATCATGACTTGGATGTACAAGAGTTAAAAACAAAACAAACAGAGCATCACAGATGATGGTTAAGATTTGATAATGACAGAAAGTGAATAATATTCGTTGACATACATTTTGTAGCTCTCAATGACAGGTGAGATAAAGACTTACCCCCACATATTCAGGACACTGAACTACCCCAGGACCTGGAGGTGTTGTATCTATGATGACTCCACCTGACATACCATGACTTGTCAGACCAGCTTTGTTTTCAGCCCATATGTTTATAATGTTTGGCTTTCCTGTAACAAAGATATTATATATAATACTGCCAGTGTACAGTGTACCTTGAATAAACCAGAATCCTGTCTAAATAGAACTTGAAATAAAGGCTCAACGTAAAATAAAATAGTGTCCTCCATCATGAGATATTGTCCATTCTTACTGGACATTATTTAACTGAAATAATGTCCGACATCAACTGGATATATGATATTTTTATGCTTCACATATTTATATTATACTTTATTTCAAAATATAAGAGATTTCTTTGTCATAGAAATGATATTTATTACACTATATTTGATTCAATTTGAAATATTAACAAACAATGTTCAAGTTTTGAATTAGTATTAGAATGATCTCCCTTTGTTAGGACACATTTTCACTATAGTCCGTTTGACTTCTATAAAACCTACAGAAAAAAATTCTTAAAAATCCAGTTTTCAAATCAACAATTTTATTTCTAGATGTATATCAATATATGATATATACGAACTCTGACAATTAATTTCAAAATTTTTGGTCAATTATTAAAAAAGTTATCCATTAGGTCTCTATGTTAATTATATTTTCTGAAGTGTAAAAATCTGGCTGGAGTGAGTACAAATAACAGACTGTACCATGTGACATACATACCTGTTAACCTCAGAGATTGTGTATGTGGGAGATCTCCCACATTCCAACTATTTAATGTGGGAGATTTTACGTGACGAACTTTTTCACACTAAAATTTTTAGATTAAAGTAAACAAAATTTACTGTACAACTTTTATTGTTGTTGCTGAGCAACATTACTTCAAACCACTTTGGTAGGACAATACAGCTTGTTTTGCTGATCTTAGAACAGAATCACTTGGTTCGTACTCATAACACAACAAGTTTTGATTTTGCTTTGCACACAATAAAGAACAAAGTGTGTCATTGTTCAACTCAGATCTCATATCTGTCTGGATTTTTTTTAACATAGAAAAAATTCTCTCTGGGTCTGCATTTTTAAGATTGGTTGATTTCCTTGTTGAAGCAACTGCTTTTTTGTGTGAATCTCCATCAGCATGTCTTTTAATATCATATACACCACCATGGCTGACACTAAAATTTGTAGAACAAAGTTTGCAAAATGCCATATCATTCCCAAAAGAAGTAGGCTGCACCCAATCGTATAATTTTGTCCAGTCCTCCAAGAATTTGCAATAATGTTTCTTTTTCTTTGAAGAAAGGGTGCTAGGTCCTGAATTCCAACGTCTCCTTGATTGTGACATAGTTGAATTGTATTTTTTAAAAGTTTTTTTCGTATTTAAGTAAGTAATTGAACGATATTCGCCTTCAAATTTTCTTTTTCCACAACTTTGATTCGTGTAGTTATCCATTCGATATTGTAAACAACTTACATTATCGGCGTTTCTAGTAAAAACCGAGAGAATTCCGAGTAACAATCGGCTGATTCACGCAAACGTTTTAATGACCCAGCTGATAAAAACAACAAAAATGGCATCCAATTTTTCGATTTTAATCAAATTTATGGTCGCGGGAGATAATGTGGGAGAAGTATTTCAAAGCGGGAGTTTTTAGTCTCCCGCGCGGGAGGCCGAGCTCAAAAGCGGGAGTCTCCCGCGAAATGCGGGAGGGTTAACAGGTATGGACATAGGACATTTAAATATTAATGGACATCAATAACAATTGACTATCACCTTAATGGTCAGTTGATGAGTAGCCTTTTAATATTTAAATGTCCTATATCACATGGTACAATGAAATATACATTGAAAGCACATGTCTGTTGTTTTGTTTTGATGGTTGGGCTCTTACACTATTTGTACTCACTCCATGCAAATTTTTATACTTCAGAAAATATAATTAACATAGAGACCTAATGGGTAACTTTTTTAATAATGGACCAAACTTTTTGAAATTAATTGTCAGAGTTCGTATATATCATATATTAATATACATCTAGAAAAAAAATTGTTGATTTGAAAACGGGATTTTTAAGAATTTTTTTCTGTAGGTTTTATAGAAATCAAACGGACTATATGATATATTGTCCTCTAAGATGATATTATACTGTCCAGATAAAGGACAAAATATCATAGATAAGACAAAATTCCATGACAATATAATCATGAAATATTGTCCTGGAGGACATAATTTCATAGGACATAATTTTGCTTTACACCAACGTAGGAAATCTTAATTAATTTAACCTGTATAAACCAAACCCCTGTGGAACTACAATGTCTGATTGATCTGTACTGGTGTTCTACTTAGACAGGTTAAATTTATCAAGATTTAACATATGATTATTTAATTTGAAGTTCGGTTTGCACAAGATTCTAATGTATTCAGGGTTCGGTTGAGACAAGTTTCACTATACAAATAATGTTTATAAATACCATATTTCATAGTCTCAGTAGGAGTTAATATCATTTTAATTAAAAGGCAGACAGGCATTCATGATTTTTTAAAGATAGGTTTTTGTAAAAGAGGGGAAGTTCCATGCTATTTATAGGAATATTTTAAAAAATATATTTCCCAGTAATTTTTAAAATTGGCCAGGAAAAAGAGGGATGGGTGTTTTCAATACCATTGATTGGCAACACGTTATATTTTTATTGAGTACCAAGTTCTCTCTATATGAATGTGTCACTCACCTGTCAAATCAGGCATAACTACAGCTAGAGGGAGCTCACTAAGTAGTACCGATGACACATCCACCTCTTTTCTTGGCGACACATCTTCAGAATATGGGTATGTTCCTACAGAGTACCAGGCTCTCTCTATACTACTCTCAGTATCATTATAATGCCACATGGCAGACAGGGAATCAGCTGACTTCTGGTACACAGAACTACCAGATTGTATGTTATGTTTGGATGAAGTCAATCCTGTTAATCTAAAAAAATAATACATCACAAATAGATTTTGCCTAGTAATAAAAGCAAAAAAGGAAATCTGATATTCTAATGTAGATTAAAACACATTTTTAACCAGGATTTTATTATTTTGATTAGAACCAATATATAAGGAGGTATATTTACCTGTCAACTATGATCTCAGGAGGTGTAACATCAACAGTAAATCCGTCAGAGGTAGCCTCTATCACGTTTCCTGCATTAGTAATACCTCTGACCGTGGTGTAGTATGTTGTCTGTGGTTCTAGTGGTAATGTTGACTGGGCATATCCTGAGCTGGTTATACCTTTAATAGAGCAACGTTAGACAATACTGAAATGGGAAATCAAAAATGGACAATCCAGAGAAACTGGCAACATAGACGATGAAAAACAAAACAAAATTACAACACAATATGTGTTGGACACAACTATGCACAAACAAACACAAATAACGTAAATAAGATATGAGCACTCCTACAAACAACTGGAGGTAAAGATGACCTGAATATTGTTTTTATGCGGAAATTGTATTAGATTATTAGTTATATTATGGTTATTGATATTTATAGCCCCTTTCAGAATTTTCTTCCACTATATTTCAGGCTCACTATAAAGTATGTTGATGAAAGCCCAGAGGTTTTAAAAAAAAAACTTACTGGTTAAATCTGTAGCCGTTTCATAGGTGGAAATTACAGACAAAGAGAGCATAAGCCTTAAGTCCTTTCCATGACATTTTGATTAACATAGAGAGAATATTGTCTTTTCACAAATCTTTGGCTAAGAAGAAAAATAATAGGGGTGGCCTCCCATGAGGAGGAACAATTTACTGGTACAATAAAACCTGTCTACAATGAACCTCTATGGGACTGAAGAATCTGTTTAGTTTAGACAGGTATTCAGTTTACACACGTTCAAATTACACAGACATTTAGTAGATGGGATTGTAAAGTCTGTCTGGATTAGACAGGTTTTTGGTTTACTCAGGGTTCAGTAGATGGGATTGTAAAGTCTGTCTGGATTAGACAGGTTTTCGGCTTTAATCAGGGTTCAGATTTAGACAGGTTTCATTGTGTATTTACTTTCACAGTGCATCTGAACTCTGACCTGATATGAGGGGTGACCTCTAGTGAGAGGGGTCATATAAGAGGGGGGACCACTGTCACACAAAGCCTACCATCTCCTTTTACATCTTTTTCTTCTTTGTGGATGATGGCATGTGGCATGAATGGTTGGACCTCCTCTCCTCCTGGTGTAGTCCCTACAGCCCATTCATAGGCCATCACACCATGTTTATGACTCTCAAACCCAGTAAACTGTACACTGACTGTTGACATGTCAGACTGGTAGTCTGTATCTTCCCCAATGTCAGACATGACAGGTATTTCTGTTCTGTCGGCTCCGTCTACAACTATACCTAAAATGAAAGTGTCGTAATGTCAGCTTGGTAATCCATATCTCCAACTACGTTTTGATGGATTAGAACTGGAGCCTCACATAAGCCTGCATTGTACACCTTGTTATTTATGCACATTTTGACTTCAATCAAGTATATTCTATATTATGGGTCATCGTTGGCGTGATCATAGGGTAGATGGATTTACAACTAGCTATGCAATCAGTGTCTATCACCACTAAAGTTGTGAGTTCGAACCCCGTATATGGCGAGGTGTACTCAATACAAAATTATGTGATGAAGTTTGTCAATGACTTGCGACAGGTCGGTGGTTTTCTCAGGGTCCTCCGGTTTCCTCCATCAATAAAACTTACCACTACAATATAACTGAAATATTGTTGAAAGTGGTGTTAAACAAAATAAAACCAACCAACCAACCAAATCCTAATGCTATATCAACTATAGTCAGATAGATCATATTTTCCATAATCTGTTAAATCTGGCATATATGAAAATTTGAGTGTTGCTATGGAAACTAATCTTACCTGGCTCATCTTCATCAACCACTATTATTGGGGTAGATATAAGAGGGGTACTCTCTAGACCGGCTCCATTCATAGCCTTCAGACTGACATAGTACACAGGTGTGTGACTGATCTCGTCAGTAACTGTCAGTGATAAACCAGTAATGTAGATGTCATTCTCTGCTCCATAGTCTGTCCAAGTCAAAATGTCTGTTCCACCTGAAACAATCAAAATAAATACAAAGATAATTTTTTTTGTTTTCTTGGTAAATAGACATATTTCCATGAATGCCAGGGGTTGTCTTGGTTGTGATCGCGATTGTATGGTAGCTGGATTTCCAATTACCTCTGCAATCAGTGCCTATCACCACTAAAGTTGCGAGTTCGAATCCCGTTCATGACGAGGTGTACAACATTATGTAATAAAGTTTGTCAGTGCCTTGCAACAGGTCGGTGGTTTTCTCTGGATACTCTGGTTTCCTTTAACAATAAAATAAGACAGCCACGATATAACTGAAATATTGTTGAAAGTGGCATTAAACACCATAAAACAAACCAAACTATGGTCGACATGTTTACATCTTATAGATAAGTGTCAACTGAAAAGAAAACTAAAAACATACAAGTGCAGTTTATCAAAAACTTTATTCACAGCAACTGGTTTGTGAGATATAAATTAAATTACACCCTATCTCAGAACAAAAATAATCTTGCCTATAGATTAAAGTGTCACAGACTATCAACCTCATTTAACTTGAAATTTGAATTTTATTTGAAAAGACAAAATGATTTAATAATAGCAACATTTTGACCTGACCGAGGCTCGAACCCACGATCTACCGCACTCGAAGTGAGCACGCTAACCAGCATGCCACCGACATGGTTCTATATATACCTTTAGAAGTTCCTACAGCCACTTTATATCCTACAACACCAGACTGATGGTCATCTGCCTCCCATGCAGCTTTAATACCAGTAACATCAGCCTGTAATACATAGCCATCAATATCTTCTTCTTGACCTTCTGATAAGGTACCAACTTTTAACCAATGAACCTAGAAATATAAAATAGAAGAATTTATAAGACAAAGCTAGGTATTTTTTGGCAACTCAAGGGGCATAATTCAAGAACAGAAAAAGAGGTAATGTCCGAAATCAAACTTGGACTCCCTTTTATGTTCCCTGTACCTGTGTTAAATTTCAAATGATTTGCTTAAGGGAAATTTTTTGAGTGGAAACCAAATGCAGGACATACGGACATGAACAAAACTTAATGTCATTGATGCCTAGAAGCATGTGTATAAAAAAGCTTTTAAATACCAGTAACATGATCAGCCTGCAATAGGTACAAGTAGCCATGAAAGTTTTCTTCTTAGTTACTACATAATACACATAACAACGTAGACTGGTTTATGAGTGAGTGAGTGATTGCTGCTTAACACTATTATAACTTGACATTACACGAAATGATGATGATGTCTCCATTGTACTAGATCAACATAATTAGTTGGGATTTTTAATAGTTCTAGTTCACTGAAACAACAGTTCAAGAATAGACATGTTGCTCCACTCGGACACATTATTCTGATTCTGAGCCAACTAGTTTTCGCTCTTACTCCTTAATCCTGCATGCTTAGCAGAGCAGCAGCAAATACCAATTTTAAAGTCTTTTGGTTTGACTCAACCCACGATCTACCACACTCAAGGCAAACAAGCTAACCATTACACCACACACATGGTTCAGTGATTTATGTAAATTAAGCAATGCTACTTTGTGATTAATATAAACACCTGTTTTCTACTGTTTCATTTTTACCCTTGACATATATATAAAGTCTTCAAAAAACCACTTACTATTGGAGGTTCATTATCTATGACAATACCACTGGTGTCAAAGGCTGCCACAAATCCTGCTTTGTTGACGGCTCCCACTCTGATACTATATAATCCTCCTTGTTTCAGGGACATTCCAGTGTGTGTGTACTTTGTCCTGCTAACATCATTCCGTATCTCCAGCCAGGCACCATAAGTAGCTGTTATAAGGTTAAATTAAGACATATCAACACAGAATACTGGAGCTGTTATAAGGTTAAATTAAGACATATCAACACAGAATACTGGAACAATAATAATGTAATACCAATTTCTGATGCTGGTATGAAATTATGTATATGTAATAAAAACAACTGTTGCATTTAGTTATTATATCTGTATTCATGCATAAAAATGTAAGTAATAAGTATCTTTGAATTTAACTGAAATTTATAGTGGGATCAAAATTTTGCATATAAAATTTTAAATTATTAAAAAGTAAAAGTGATCATATGGCAGTCAGTGTCATATTTTACAAATGTTGTTATTTTGGTTCATCTGAGGCAAGGCATACTTGATAAAACTTTATGTGGTAATGTTTTGTCAGTCATTTGTAGCAGATATTTAAAATTAGAAAAGCAAAAAGAAAAACAATTTTGACAGAATGAAATTCATTGAATGCAATTCAGTGTTTATTTGCAAGTTAGTAACAGAAATATTCTTTACTAACCGTTTTTGATTCTTTATTTTAAAAATTAATTTTAAATCACCATGGAGATTTTTGTTGTTGCTTTAATCAAATTTTTACTGTTCTAGACAAAGAAGTGATGAACACTTACAAGGTACTATCTGTTGCGTGATTCCCTGATGTCTCTCATAAATCTGGAATTTATAATGATCTAATCCAGATTCTTCATCTTTAAATTTAAAGTTGGTGGACAACTCTGTAAGGTCTGTCTGTAAAACACAATTCAACAAAAGTTGGCAAACAATGTTAAAAAGAAAAACAAAAAGAAATAGAAAATAAATAAAGACAAAATAAAAACTAGAATTGTGATAGCCCTCCCCACCAGCATTCTCGTAATCATTCTAGTTTACTAATATATCACTTAAAACTATATTCCTGATTTTGAAATATTCACCATTGAAATTCTGAACTCTGAAACTTCAAATATCAGACAACACACAGCAAATAGAAGACAAAAGGTGAAAAAGCATTTGATGTAACACACGTTTTTAATTATTATTTTTTTTTTTTTAGATAAGTGATCATGAATAGCTCATATGGTTTATACGACTTTTACATGTGTAAAAGATTTTGAATTATTGGGATAGGGCACAAGTTATAACAACATTATAAGCACCGTCTCCCTACAATTTACAACATATATCTAAAATCTAAGGAGTTCCAGGCACGAAGTGTAGATGGGAAGGAACTAGAATTTGTTAATCTATAGCTAGGAATGATTTAATTTTCACTGTTAAAAGATTATATCACAACCACATAAATGTCATTCAATGTTTAGTATAGTTGGTGGTACAATGTACTCTAAAGTAATATACCAAACCTGTACATACCTTCTAAAAATACTTATCATTTGTCTCCCTTAATTACATACACAGTAGTCCATCTCTTATAAGGCCACTCCCACCAAAGGCTATCACTCTTATTGGGCCACTCCCACCAAAGGCTATCACTCTTATCAAGCCAGATTTCAGTTGCACTGACAAAACAATTTACTACTAGATTACCCCCCTCAATAGAGCTCACCCCTCTTATTAGGCAACCTTTCCATTTCAGGAGTGGCCTTACAAGAGAGAGGTTACTGCCATGAAATAACTGAAAGTGGCATTAAGCACCATAACCCTAACCCTTTTATCATTAGTCATCCTGAATTGCATACCTGGAATTCTAGATCTTTGCCAACAGTGGATCCGTCTCCTAATTCTATTAGAACAGGTGGAGTTAAATCCACAACAAATCCATCGGTAGAGTTTACTATGGTATTTAATGCTCCATTAGTTGTCCTCAAATTCAGCTTGACCTTGTCCTTGTGATGAAGGTGAAAGTTCAACCATTTAACACTTGTGGTGAGGTTAGAAAACTTAACCCAGTCTCTGATAACACTATAGTCATTGGTCTGATTTCTGAAAATAATTAAAATACAAAATTGTATGTTTAATTTTTCATACAAAAAAACTGTAAGCTTTGATTTGAAAGAGAATTATATACAAGGTTAAATGTATGTAAAAATATATATTCTAGTGTGTTATTTAACAAGATACAAAAGTGTATTGCAAGTAATTATGAAAAAGTATATGATACATGTGTTGTAAACTATTGCTTATATATGTTGATTATTCCCTGGATAATCAATGTTGGCTTCACAGGCTAACTTCAAAGGAGCTTTGACTTTGAAGATAAATTGTAACAAGTAAACTAAATAAATCTTGTTAAAAAAAAGCTTTGAAAGGTATCATCTGGTGATCATTCATGTATCATTTATGTTCAATTAAGTTTGTAGCTGTTGAGATAAGACTTTAGACATTTTCCAGTAGAGTTTCTATTTTAAATGTCTTGTGGTGGTGGCCATCTTGGATATCTGACGAAAACAAAACCAACATTATTTTATGACACCGTAAATTATTTTACAAGATTTGCTTTAATTTATTTTAATTACCAAGAATTTCATGCAAATTTCAAAATATTCATTTTCTGACTGGTTTGATAAAATAAATATAAAAAGTCAGTAAGAAAATCATCTACTGTACGGATGTAAATCTAAAAAATATATATATGCATACGGTGCCCTCTGAACTTGTACATCATACTGTCTGATAGTTGATTCTGGATCGTAGAAATTTCTCCACTGAAGTTCAACTTTAGCAGGACTGGGAGAAAATTTTAAGTCAGAAAAGCCTGTAACATTGCCATCTATAACTTGTCCTGACACTGGCTTTGTTAAATCTACTGTCACTGTAAGCAGAAAACATCATGTTATTGTTCACACATGATCTGTACTGTAATTGAAGCATGTATGTTGCGAGGTAATTTGCTATGACATATATATGCCAAAGTGTAATGTTGAAAAATCTTTCATGTTCAGTTACATCCATATCTTTTCTTACTAATTATATCAAAGTCAAAGTGAACAATGGGTTTATTTCAAACTTGTCATATATTCAGATTATTCAGTGTAAATTCTGATAGAACAACTACGAATGTCCCTATCTTAGTTTAGAAAAATTGAAGAATGTGTTCATATGGCACAGATGCCCAGATTTTCAGCTAAAGTAAACAGGGCCATAACTCCAGAACAGAAAATCTGGTAAAGTTTGAGTCAGAGTCCCTTTTAGGGTACTTGACCTTGTGAATAATTTTCAAATATGCTTAAGGGGATCTTAAGCTATTAAATGGAAACCCAATTGTGCAACTTACGTACTGACGGACGTACAGACCTGAATCAAACTTAATACCCTAGATGCCTTGCGACAGGGGCATAGTTATCCAAGGAAAAGACTTCTGTAAACTTCAGATAGCAATTTAACTGTACATGACACTATCAGTCTTCACACTAACCCCGGACAAGTGAAATTGGATTCGGACAAGTGAAAATTTTGAAAGAATTTGTTTGAATAAGTAGAAATATTTTCTAAATTTCGCTTTCGGGCAAGTAGGTGAAAAAAATTAAGGCAAAGACTGCTGTATATTTAAATATATTACCTCCATTGGAGATTCCCACACAGTTCCTCTGTTTGATGGCTCCATTGTAACCCCATACAGTTGTATAGTATGTTTTTCCATGTTCTAGATAATGACCTGCAGTCAGCTGGACACATGCCTCATGTGTTTTTCTGTTGTATTGTGTTAGATTAGCAATGTCTGTTACATTTATATCTGGTACTGAACCAACACTGACCATGTAGAAGGCAATACCAGATTCTGGGTCATAAAATTTCAACCAGTTTGCACACAGCTGTAAAAAAATACAAATAGTAAAGTAACTTTATAAGTGATTCCATTTAAAGTTCATGTACATTTCATCAATGAGCAAAAATTGAGCAAATTTATTTATTATGGGATTCATCCATTTCCAATTTTCCACTTGCAGCTGATGTGGTTGTGGTTGTATGGTAGTTTAATGTACAACTGTCTGTGCAATCAGTGTTTATCATCACTAAAGTTTTAAGTGCGAATCCTGCTCGTGGGAAGGTGCACTTTATACAACATCATTATTAGATGTGGAAATTTATTTGTTAAATTTGTTCACGGCACGATATAGCTGAAATACTGCTTTAACACCAATCAATCAATCACAAATAAAACATATAATACTATAACGTAAGGTGACTATTGTTGAAAGTGGCATTAAACACCATTAAAACTAACTCGAGGAATTTTCCTTTCCAAGATTCAAGATTACGATTCTCTTTCTTTTCATGACCCACATCCCCCCACCCCCAAATAAATATTTGGCATCCATATTAATTTAGTGAGTGAACGATTGTTGTTTATTGCGAAGTGAACATTTTCTTAAGCAAGAACACCAACCATTACAACACAGTTATCTATTAATTTACGATTACAATTTTTGTACAAAGAACTCACAGAATCAGGATATATCTGTATGTATGTAAGGGAGAAATCCCACACTTACACGGAGGTCTTGAATACCTCAAATAGTATATCAAAATAGAAAAAACTCCACCTTTTACATATCCCTCAAACAGAAAGAGCAAATTAATTTTAAAAAAATGGCTGATTATCTTTTGATACATATGATATTATCTTTGTTCTAGTATTTTAAATTGTTTGTATGAAAACAAAACATATTTTAATATATATTATTTTGTATATTGTTCATCTATAGTGTATGTATTGAACTTCATTTGTATAACAAAAAAAGAACTCACAGAATCAAAGTCTTTAGTGTAGAGTAGATCTGTTCCATATAATGGTCCATCATTTACTGTGCCGCTAACAGGTGGAGTCTTGTCTATGATAATGGCCTGGTCTGCTATACCTATTGTCCTCAAATCAACTTAAAAGTAATAAAGAAATATTGAACAGTTTGATAACAATAACTTTATTTATTTGTTTTTAAATCAATAACTATATTTGTCAAATCTTGTAACGGGGCTTCGGTGAACAAGTGGTTAGGTTGTTGATGTTTGACTGTAAGCACTTCATTCAGTTATAGTGAGTTTGTCTCTTTAACACTTTCACTCATTTAACAATATTTTGATTCGAAGAGCAGAAATAAACAATTGTTACTGTACTTTTATCTGTCTTGACCCAGTTATCTTTTCACAGCCTTGATTTTGTCCCAGTTAGGAATTCCATTTGATAAAATAAAGATGAAGATGAATGTTGGAATGAAAAATAAAAGTTACTTCCATTAACAGCCTTGACCTTGAATCAGATCAGTAAGTGAGTGATTGTTGTCTAATGCCAATTCAGCAATTTTTCAGATATATCATGGTGAGAACAAGTTAATTTTCGATGAGATGATGAGGTCCAATTTAGACTAGACCAACACAGTTAGTTGGATTTTTTATAGTGCTAGCTTACTGAAACAACAGTCTGCGGATAGACATGTCACTCCACTCAGACACATTATCCTTATTCCTAGCCAACCAGTCTTTGCTCTTTCTCCTTAATGCTGCGTGCTTAGCAGAGAAGCAACAAATCCCAATTTTATAGTCTTTGGTTTGACCAGACCGGAGCTTGAACCCACGATCTACCACACTCAAGGCGAACATGCAAACCATTACACCACCGATGGGGTTTGAAAGGTGGAATGAAAAGTAAAAGTACGCCATTAATAATAGCCTTGACCTTGAATCAGGTAAGCATGTCATATGACAGCGGAATACAGGAAATATTGGGGATAAAAACCAGAAATACCTCTATTAACAGCTTTGATCTTGACCCAGATAGGAATTCCATCTGACAGTCTAATGGTGTAAGAAATATTGGGGTTAAAGGTCAACCTAGTCCAATCCATTTCATCACAGTCCCGTGTGGTGTGACCAAAACACAAGTCGTTGGATTCTAGTCCTGAGTCTGGATCACTGAAATCAACAAATCATAACTGAAAATTAATTTGTCAGGAAGAAATAGCTATGCACATGTCCTCAAGTGCAGTAACATTCAATACAAAATAAAAAAAACAAATTAACTTACTCAACACAGCAAGTACTATTTTAAACAAAAGATTTACATATTCACTTACACAAACAAATGTGGATGCATATGACATCAATGAAATTACATGGTAAAGTTCGATTGAATGACTTGAGAAACACGAGTCTTGTTTGTTTCCCAATAAAATTAGCAAAGTTCAACACGATGGATTGGAATAGCTAACCATCATTAAGTCTGTGGAGAAAAGGGCCAATTATAAACAAGTGAAGATTTCAATATCAACATAATATAAACTCTGACCTTGAATTATGTTTTGCTTCCAGTTCATATGTATCTTCATTATATTTGATATCAAATATTTCCCACACAAACGGAGGTGAATTATCTACAACATATGGTGTAGTATGACACACAGTTGTCGCCAATGGTCCTCCATACTTTACTTCATTCAAGGCTCTGACAGTCACATAGTAGGTACCATCTGAAATATTATGTATTAATATTATTATTGTTAACAGCTTAACAAAAAAAAAGGAGTTCAAGAAAATAGACAAGGATACTTTATGTGAACCTGTGTTTGTGATAATCAATTCCAAAGTTGTTACTCTTTCTTGATCAATGTGTTAATATTAAAAATATGAACTTTTCACGAATAAGTTTCATCAACTGATTTAAAATATGACAACTAATTCAGTGGTGGATACAGGTGGAGGGTTTCAGGGGTTAGAACCCTCCCCCCCATTTTTTTCATTTGATCATGATGTAGGTAACGTATGATCAGACTTACCAGGTAGAATTGTATAGGGTGCTGGTATAGGACTGATCATGGCAGAGTTGGTCCACTGTGATTTATCAAACAGATGTTTATGTGGATCATGGTGTGGGTGGATTAAATCCTCACAGTGTTGTTTGCCAACTGTAATAGTGTATCCCAACAATTCACTCTCCTTGTCATTGAATCCATCCCAGTTGGCTGAAATGATATTGTATATTAATGAAAACAAATAAAAATCAAAGACAAGTGCAAGTTCAGGAATCACCATACCCTACACCTTGTGATTGCTAACAAAATATTAAAAGACTTACCTAAACCTGGATCTTTCAACTAGAGTATGATTAATGTTTTCCTTCAGTATGATTATTTTCATGATAAAAATGGACAATATAACATTGAAAACAAATTTTTGTCATTGACAAAAATTACCATAAAGCTGGAAATAACATTCTGCTGTATTTAAGATTGTAAACATAGAATGATCACAGAAATAATTGAAATGTGTATAAAGTGATTTCATTTTTATTTGTTGATGTCAATTTGCGTGGATTGGAATAAACTGAGATATTCTACGTCATTTAAATTCGTGGTTTTGATATTTGCATACGACTTCTCTTGTTATTTATGACTATCGCTGTTCTAATCGTTGGATGGAACCAATGAAAATCATGAAATTAGCATTCAACAAACAAAAATGAATTCACTGCAATATACATTGTTTATATGCACAGTGTATATCACATGTACTACAGAGGAGTACTATGTAGGACCAACCTGAGATGTATCTATTAGCTCTGGTATATCTAAGATCTGTCATTGGTTCTGGTCCATTAAACACGGTCAGTGATCCTTGTCCATCAATAATCAATCTATAAATATATAAATAAACAGTTTAAACAGTAACGGTCAACAATATAACAAACACAACAATATCATGCGATTTTTTGTTATCAAAATAAGTATAATTTGTCTACAACATGTGTCACTTGTGGTGCAGGCTTCCTTCCAGAGCTATTGAGTTTATCCCCCCTTTTTTAGCGTGTTCATATTGCTCAATCCATAGTTTTATATCTGTGTAGTATTTTGTGAAACACTGTCTGTTTCTTTTGGTCATTGTATTGTCTGTCATTTTTTATTTACAGGTTCCGATTACCACTGAAGTATCTTTAACTTTTCTCAAACCACTTCTCTTTAAATTTATAAACACAGACTGACCAAGAAAAAAGCCAAAATTGGAAATCTGCATCCTGGCCCCGAGACAGACACAAAATTGTGACAGGGTTAAATCAGTATATATATTTACTATTTTTCATCTATAATTTTTGTAATTATAAAGAACATATTCTACCAAAACAAGAAGAATGAATATCATGAAAATGAATAATCCAATTTAATCATATTGATAATATAAGAACAACAGAAAAATGGTCTAAATCATGATTTACATGAATTAAAATTGCAAACCATGTGATGTATACAAAAAATACACTGCATCTCCAATAAAGTTCCTATTAAAAATAAGGTTACCTTGCAGAAAATCTCAAAAAGTTAAAGAGGGAATGTTATGGCCTTGATCGTATGCCAGTTGGATTTACAACTACCTATGCAATCAGTGCCCATCACCACTAAAGTTGTGAGTACGAATCCCACTAAGGCGAGATGTACTTGATATAACATTATGCGATGAAGTTCGTCAGTCACTTGCAGCAGGTCAGTGGTTTTTTTTCGGTTTCATCCACCAAGAAATAATTGAAATCATTGAAAGTGGCGTCAAACACCTTAACCCTATAAAAATTTAAAGGTACCTATGATTTTTAATCTTAGGATTTATTCCTTTACACCAGATCTTCCAGTCAGGGCGGTTTAGTTCAGGAATCAAGTTTAAGCATGGTATAACTTCCAAATAGTCTGCGCTGGCATTCTTGATCAAACCTGTCAATAAATAAAGTCAACATTTTACATAAGAAAAAAGTCATATAAATATATTGCTGGTTTACTAGTATTCAATCATGCTCAATAACCAAAGTTCTTTGAATTAGGGCATTTAATACCATTTTCAAAAACAATTTTGTTGATGTTTTAGAAGATAAATTTCCATTCCACCATTATACAGGTATATGTTGACAAATTTGGGATGAAAATGCTCTATCAATACTTTTGGTAATGTGGTCAACATGAGTAATCTTTCATAAAAGTAAATGAAAGGGACAGGTAAAAAAAAAGGTCAATAATTTTGAAATGCGATCAATATATGAAAGCTGATGTTAATTCCACCAATCCACCTGTGTAAGATACACAATCATTAATCAAGATATGGACACTTACCTGTTAATGGTGTAATTAGCTCTACAAGTACATTTTGTACACCTATTCGACACCTTACCTGTTAAAGGTGTTGTTAGATCCACCAGTATACCCTTGGAGGTAATAATATTTTTATAGGCTAGGACATTGACCATCAAGAAGTTGAAATAATGTAGTTTGTTATGCTGTAACCTCAGATCACTGTACACAAACTGCTTGGTTTTACCAACACCCAATCGTTCATAATGTTCAAACAATCCTGACTTTGATCTTTTGTAGTCATGTCCCTCGATAGCTTCGATCAGTTCACAAGTGGCATGTCCAAAGTCATAGTTAAAACTCATGCATTTCGTGTGTGGAAGGTCAGCACATGCCCTGGCACAATCTCCCGGTGATGTTTTGGATGTGTCTGGTCCAGCTTTAGGTGCTATCAATCGCCCTGTGCGAGATCCTGTGAACATCTTCTCCAGAACTTTATGATTAAATGGATCATACCCTGAAAATAAATTTAAAAATACAGACAACTATTGATATCTTGAACTCTGATAAATCGTTTTCTTAGATAACTTGAAGTAAATATTCGGTCCATACTAAAGATACCTCACTTAAGGAGGGGCTGTAGTGGTTGTGGTTATATAATAGTTGGATTTACAACTACCTATGCAATCAATACTTATCACCACTAAAGTTGCGAGTTCGAATCCCGCTCATGGCGATGTGTACTCGATACAACATTATGTGATAAAGTTTGTCAGTGACTTGCGGCAGGTCTGTGGTTTTCTCAGGGTACTCCCGTTTCACTCCACCAACAAAACTGACCACCACTATATAACTGAAATATTGTTGAAAGTGGCGTTAAACACCATAACCGCAACCACACTTAAGGTGAGTATGCTATAGCTGTTTCACCACCAAAGAAATTACTTATATTGTAAAAAAAACTAATGAATCATAACTACAAGGTATTAAACCTAAGTACAAAATTTTCATTACCTATGTTAAAATTATGTTGCTGTTCTTTCATGGAGATTTGATTCCAGTTGATCACTTGATCCCCATATATATCTTTACCAAATCCAAGTCCTACCAGGGACTGTCGGAGTTCAGAGTCCTCGTAAACAGTTACGGAGGCCCTCATTACAGCAGGATTACTACTAGTGGTATACTCCTCCTGGAAACGACCTCCAGGCAAGGTCACATCATAAGTTGCTAGGTAACAACTAGCTCTTGACCTTTGACCTGAATCATTTTCAGCGATAACTGTGAAGTATAGTGGCACTCCAGATGCTCTTAATTTCTGAAATATTCAAAATAAAATGTGATAGTGACCATTCAAGATTGCAATCTTCACAGAGCTAATAAAAAATGTGCAAAAACAGAGGATTTCAGTCAAATTCCAGAACTGCATAAAACAAACTCTATAAAAACAAAATCCTCCTAAAATGGGAACTCGTTCATTTTATTGAAATCACATGATACAACGGTAGCATCCCAAATTGCCGATTCCCAATTTGCCAAATCCCAAATTGCTGAGTCCAATTAACCAATTCCCAAATTGCAGACAT
Source organism: Gigantidas platifrons (assembly GCA_002080005.1). Lineage (NCBI taxonomy): Eukaryota > Metazoa > Mollusca > Bivalvia > Mytilida > Modiolidae > Gigantidas > Gigantidas platifrons. The sequence continues at coordinate 410,959 of MJUT01028607.1, read as the reverse complement.
ATGAAAAATATTGTTATTGCAAGTAGAATAATGCTTCTAATTTATGAAGGAAAATTGTAAATAATTAGATAAATATTTCTTTTGAAATGGTCCGACATACCAGGGAGTTTAGATTATAGCATTCAAGCAAGCTCAAAGTCAAAAGGTTATATATACGTTGAATTAGTCCTGCAGACAACCATGATTTCTGCCTTTCTTTACTATGGTAGGAACATCCATGATGATTTTTTTTATAGAATGATTGTGCGGGCAGACAGAAGAACTTTTATACAGGATTTCAATTAATCAAATTTGTTTGGAGTTAATTAATTGCAGATCATTTATTAAATAACAATTTTCGGCAATCTTTTTTCTTTCTTACTTAATAAAACTCTATATAGACATTTACTTATTTGTAGTTTATTTCCATTGTTCTTCGCGTGAAAAATTACTGTTTTCAATAAAACATGTACACATTATTTAAAATAAAAAATAATATTATGAAATTTTGTCATTTTTAACAAAAGTCGGCAATGTGGAATTCGGCAATCTGGTACTAATTCGATACAACATACACATTAAAAAATGTTGACAGGACATGTAAAACATAAAGTAAAAAATTGTATACCCCGACTGCACATTCATGTTAAAATTAAAACATATACTGTGGATTCATTTTTATTCGTGGGATACCAATTTCCGTGGATTTTGTGGGTCACAGCAATCCACAAATTTAAGAATTCAACAAAGAATAATCACAACAGTCGAGTTTTAATTATTTTGGCATTCTCGATTGTCTTATTTCGTTGTGATCGGTGCAATACTGTACATTTCCAGGTGTGAGTATATAGTAACTTGCATTAAACAATAAATATTTTGAAGAAAATGTTGTTAAAAATAATAAAACTCTTGCATGTAGAATTTTTTGTATTGTAAAATGTGATTTTGAACACATCTGTTTACTTCCGGTTTTGTTTTGTAGTTCTAGTATAGTGTTGATTTACGAAGTGCATGGCATGTTGGTAATTAATAATTTGACAAAATGTGTTTATATTGTAATTATTATTGATTATAGGAGACAAACGGATTAATGATAAGGTACCTTGCCCGTGGTTAATATTGTCTGTGACAGGATATTATAAATTAAAATTTCACATCTTTGACCAACAACATATTTATCTGTCATACAGACATGCGTTTTGACATTAAGCTGTATCAAATTTTATCCACTAAAAAGAAATCAGGGAAAACGACACGCTATTGCAATAAAATATTACTTAACAAATTTTTCGATAAATTGTCGTCCAAGTGTGTTTTGTTTCTTTATTCTGGACAAAAACGACATTTTATTAAAATAAGATTTTACTAAACAATTTTTAAAGGGAGCTGGGAGGACACAAATTGCTTTTCAAATAATATTTCGATAAATTGTCACCTAAGCATGTTTGTTTCTTTATTCTGGACAAAAACGACATTTTGTCAAATAAAAATTTTACTAAACAATCTTTAAAGGGAGCTGGGAGGACACAAATTGCTTTTCAAATAATATTTCGATAAATTGTCCTTTAAGCATGTTTGTATCTTTATTCTGGACAAAAACGACATTTTATCGAAATAAAATTTGACTAAACATCTTTGGTAATATTTTCGGACATAAATCTTAAAATTTTAATACAAAAATTAAGCATTTTGATTTCAGAAAACGTTTATCAAAGTTGCAAGTGAAAAGAAACAGTGTCAGTTCATTAGTCCGAAGGGTAAATAGTCCGAAAGGTCCGAGCAAAATCGAATTTTGAACGACCTCGAGACTACAAATTTATGTATCAATATAATATAGAATTGCATAAAACATTGATAGAAATGGTTGCCACGTTTTCTCGTGTAATAATACATCCTTTTCGACAGTTTTTTTTATTACATGAAGAATACAAGCTTTTAAAGACTTTACGCACAATAACACGCAATTTCATGGCTTGTCCTTTTTATCCTTTCTATATTAATTTATA
>MJUT01028607.1:314298-324703 GCA_002080005.1 Gigantidas platifrons | reverse complement strand
TATTAGATGTCTAATTTATCTTTACACCATGTATTAGATGTCTAATTTATCTTTACACCATGTATTAGATGTCTAATTTATCTTTACACCATGTATTAGATGTCTAATTTATCTTTACACCATGTATTAGATGCAAGTGATAAGGGTGGTAGTTGAAATACGGCAGGTCTGTGACTTTCATTGGATTACTCCACAAATAAGAGCGCCAGTGACTTGCGACAGGTTGGTGGTTTTTTTTCCAGATTCCCCCACCAATAAAACTGACCACCACGATAAAACTGAAATATTGTTGAAAATGGTGTTAATCACCATAAATCAAACCAAACAAATGACAGCTATGATATACATAGATAAAAAAAATATGGTTGAAAGCGGCATTAAACACCAATAACGCAATCCAAAATTGTTTTGAATAATACATATTTCACTTGTACAAATTTGATCATACTGCGGTATATATCAGATCAATTGTTGGTTATATTGGTCCAACTATTTGAAGTGTAAGTATCCAATCCTTTGAATTCATTTTGACATTTGGTTTAGACACATTTCACTGATTGTATTAATCCTAGCAGTATCATACAAAAAATTTAAAGAACCTTATTGTACACAATAGCAAACAAGATAATCAATGTTCACATGTGTTTTGTCTGAAACTGGAGGATATGCACCGGCAACAAAATCAAACTTTTAATAATTAATATCTGTATTACATGTGTATTCAAAACAGATGAAAAATATCATACTTGGATTGATTGATCGATTAATTGGTGTTTAATGCCAACATTAACAATTTTTCAGCTATATCGTGGCGTGAACAAATTTTAAATATCATACTTGGAACATTGAATCCAGTCTGTTTGTTTCTGGTAAGCTTGGGTAATCTGGTGTTATCAAATACTTTCACGGTCCAATCACATGACTTGTATCTTTCCCAACATGATGATATCGCCATAGAAACAAGGTATTCATTCCGACTCTCCAAATCATAAATGTTATACCTTTAAATGAAATAAAACTTATAAGTGTACACAATACACACCAATATATATATTGAACAATAGGAATTTTGGGGATTTTTTACCCTAACTAAATATCATATGAGCTCATTAAGGCAATTTTGATACCCATTCATACCTGTTAACCTCAGAGATTGTGTATGTGGGAGATCTCCCACATTCCAACTATTTAATGTGGGAGATTTTGCGTGACAAACTTTTTCACACTAAAATTGTTAGATTAAAGCAAACAAAATTTACTGTACAACTTTTATTGTTGTTGCTGAGCAACATTACTTCAAACCACTTTGGTATGACAATACAGCTTGTTTTGCTGATCTTAGAACAGAGTCACTTGGTTTGTACTCATAACACAACAAGTTTTGATTTTGCTTTGCACATAATAAAGAACAAAGTGTGTCATTGTTCAACTCAGATCTCATATCTGTCTGGATTTCTTTTTAACATAGAAAAAATTCTCTCTGGGTCTGCATTTTTAAGATTGGTTGATTTCCTTGTTGAAGCAACTGCTTTTTTTTGTGTGAATCTCCATCAGCATGTCTTTTAATATCATATACACCACCATGGCTGACACTAAAATTTGTAGAACAAAGTTTGCAAAATGCCATATCATTCCCAAAAGAAGTAGGCTGCACCCAATCGTATAATTTTGTCCAGTCCTCCCAAGAATTTGCAATAATGTTTCATTTTCTTTGAAGAAGGGGTGCTAGGTCCTGAATTCCAACGTCTCCTTGATTGTGACATAGTTGTTGAACTGTATTTTTTTTCAAAGTTTTTTTCGTATTTAATTAAGTAATTGAACGATACTCGCCTTCAAAATTTCTTTTTTCACAACTTTGATTCGTGTAGTTATCCATTCGATATTGTAAACAACTTACATTATCGGCGTTTCTAGTAAAAACCGAGAGAATTCCGAGTAACAATCGGCTGATTCACGCAAATGTTTTAATGACCCAGCTGATAAAAACAACAAAAATGGCGTCCTAATTTTCGATTTTAATCAAATTTATGGTCGCGGGAGATAATGTGGGAGAAGTATTTCAAGGCGGGAGTTTTAGTCTCCCGCGCGGGAGGCACATTCTTTGCGGGAGGCCGAGCTCAAAAGCGGGAGTTTCCCGCGAAATGCGGGAGGGTTAACAGGTATGCCCATTATGGTGAACTTGGATTAAAACTAGAGGCTACATGATCCTGTATATGGTAAAAATGATTTATTTAATCATTGCTTATCATAGCACATGTTAAATTTTGGTGGTCCAAGAGTTGAACCAAATATTTAGTGAGGCATTCATTCATATAAAATTGAATCTTCATTTCACAATGATCCTTTGTGCAAAATACAATATCTGAAAAATGAAACGTGGTTTACAAGAAAGAGGGGAAACCTTACTTCACAAGGATAATTTCTGATTATTTTGTTTTACACTAATGCTAAATTAAATAACATTTTGAACTTTTCAATTTGAAATTCAACTGGTTTTCATTAGATTAGAAAAAAAGACTAATAAGGCCATACAAAGTTAATTTCTTGGTTCTCGGGCCCGCCCGCATGTGGAAATTCGTCGCCGCATTGCCGATTTTTTTTGCAAAAATAGTAAAAAAAAAATTTTTAATGCAGTAGCGCTGTCTGTACAGAAAAAACAACCGCATCCGTTTTTCTCTTATATCGTGTGGTCGGTGAAACGCTTTAAAACGCATCATGCTTAAATGAGATTTAAAGCATCGTTATGACAATGTATAAATAAAAACCGTGTTTCCGTTTGACATTTAGACAAAATGTCAATCGTTTCTGTGCAAATTCGGCACAAATGTTTGCCAGTTTTACCAGGAAGCATAATAGGGGGCTTCTCCGAAGTTTGTACCTTATTGGAATTGTTTACGGAGATAAAAAATGGTACGTTGGGACCAGCGGATTGGACGTTTCCATAAAAATTAACCACTTGTGATGTTTCTGCCACCATCGGAAGAAATAAAATTGAAATTTTCAATAAAGTAATAAAAAGATTTATACATTGCCATATTTTTCACAAAAAAAAAGAAGAAAAAATGCCTCCCTCATCACTTTTTACAGCAGTAAAAGGATAAAAAAAAATACTCCCTCATCAATTTTGACAAAAAAGGGCCTGAGAACCAAGTAATTAACTTTGCATGGCCTAAATTGTAGTACTTACTTGATTCTTATTGCATTATTCAATTTAAATTCATGATCTGCACCTGGAAACAAATAAAAAATATTATTATTGTACCATCTGGACTTATTAATTTCTCCATTTCTATTTCCTTCTAAAAACTAAAGAACGATATTATTTCCAGCATGGACAATTCAGTTATATTGTATATAACACAATATATTATAGAAAAATATCAAATCTTATTTTTTCTTATTCTAAATTGAATATTACTCAATTTAAAGTAAAATAAAGGAGGAATATGTCCATAGGAAATAGATGCATAACTCTGGAACCATACAAGACATAAAACCCAAATTCAACCTTGACCTTTGTATTTATCCTGACATTGGTTCAATATTCATTCCATAATTCATGTATTGAACTGACATAAGCAGAAGGAAGATATATATTTTTTATTCTGCACTTCTTCTATTTGAGCAAGCAAATTGCATTGACTAGATAAAATTTTGGTATATACTTTCAATGACCGAAATATAGCTTTTTCTGGTACCCCTTGCACATGTTACCTGTTGAGCTTTGTAAACCTAATTGTAAATCCAGTTCACTTCCTGTTGACAAAAAATATCAAAAGGGACAATCAAGGAATAATCATATACATTTTTTGTAATTTTATTATTTAATTCAATAATAAATGTCAATGAATTAATGTGATTTTTCGGCAGTATAAACACAATATCAATGCAGTGTCTTATAATATAAAGTTGGTGTGGAATGGCACAAAAATAGGGAAAGGATCAGTGAACCTCACCTTTATCCCAGTTTTTAAACCTCAAACACATAAACTTTAAAATTTGAAGACACTGCACTAATATTGTCTATTTATCCCAGGATTATTTATTTGTACTTAACACAAAGACATACCAAATTTAAAATCTGAAGACACTGCACTAATATTGTCTATTTATCCCAGGATTATTTATTTGTACTTAACACAAACACATACCAAATTTAAAATCCAGTAGAGATATAGGGAACTGTAGCTTCTCTATTCCTATGTTGAGAATCTGTGTGTCCTGGTTTAATTCTAACATGGCTGTCAATCTTCTACCAATGAATGGTACCTCCATACAACATTCTACAGAGGTACAAGTACTGTATAGCTGGCAGGTCAGTGGGTAGGCTGACAGGTCTGGTAGGGTAATATTTAGTGGGCAATCTGTATAAATAAAAGGAACAGGTGTAACTGACAAAGAAGTAAATAGGTGATAAATCGGGTTATTTCAATCGATTTTATCATTACAGGCTTCAATATGATTGTAATACCATATACAATATGATAATGTGCACATGTAACCAGAAATCAGGAGACTGTATACACAAACTAGAGCAAATTTGACATAAAAGATTTGTTGTGTATGGGCTGTAACATTTAATCAAATTTTAAAAAATTGTTCTGTTTCCACGTTTGGGTAAAAAAATTGTTTTTATTACATTCATATATTGTAAACATTGGCTTTATAAGTTTAAAAATTGTGGTCCAACCTACTGGAGTCTTATAAAGACATGAAGAAGAAGAATAAATACAGGGTGAATTTAATACACAATTTATAAACAAACATTGTTTATGAAACTCTAAAATGCTTATTTGCTACATTTATTAATTCTTTGAAATAATGATTGATGAAAAAGAAGAAGGGTTTTTAAAACTGAAGAAAAATATTTCTGAATTTGGTACATGTGTTTTGGGGGATTCTGCTACATCCAGTAGTCAATATTATTACAATATTTTAAGTCATAGTAAGCTTGATTTAAATGAGTAAGCGACGTCAATTTTTTTCATTTAAAACATTGTTTTCAATTTAGCAATACATTTTTAATATTGGAAAGACTCAACACGAAGATATTTTGATGATCATGTATCTTCCTGACCATTCATAGCAGACAAATGTCTATTAAAAATGATTTTATAAAGAAAAAGGATGATCATTATATCACATTACCTTTGACCCAGCCGTTACTACCAGTTTTCTTGGTACACATTGGTGATTGTAGATAACTAGTAAGATCTAACTGTTGTAGTAACTCTGAAGTATAGTAGTCAGGTAACACAGATCTGTGAGTCTGTCCTCGTTCTCTTGACCACTGTTCAAGGGAGAAATCTAAAAATAAATACATGAATTCTTAATCCTGCACAAGATTTTTACACGTAGCCATATGTCTTCCCCGTAGCAATAGAGAAGTGTAATGCGATTCTTTTTGGTTGATTTTTGGTGTTTTAAAGCCACTTTCAGCAATATTTCAGCTTTATCATGGCGACCAGTTTTAGTGGTAGAGAAAGCCGAAGTACCCGGAGAGAACCACCGACCATGGGCAAGCAACTGGTAAACTTTATCACTTGCGGCTGCGAGTAGAGTGCACCCTTTCTTGAAATTTACAAAGCCAGGCACGAACCCACGCCGTATTGGTGATAGGCTTATATGAGTTGTTAGATCCAACAATCTAACTCATTGAGCCACCTGGGCCCCAGGTATATTGTGAGTATGCTATCCATGTGATATTGATATTAGTAAAGGTATCCCCCTACTGTGTTTTCAAAATTCAAAAGTCTGAATATCAGTCCTTCAAGAAGACAGAAAACGAATGGCATTTGATTTAAGAGGAATTGTGTTCACAAGATCTCACTCTGTTACACCATGTCTAAAATAGTCAAAGTCCCTTTTTATTTTACAAATTTTGTTGAATCAAAATGGTGGCACAGCAGACTCATCTACATGTCATGATCCTACTAAATATTAACTCATTCTGTCAAACAGTTTCAGAGGAGCTGTGTTCACAAGATCTTACTATGTTACACAATGTATGAAATAGTCAAAGTCCCACAACTCCTACAAATTGAAATGGTGATCACAGCAGACTCAACTATAAGTCATGACTAACAATCCTACCAGATATAAACAAATTATGTAGCACAGTTTCAGAGGAGTTGCATTCACAAAGTGTCACTGAAGGACGGACGGAGACCATTACTATGTCCCTCCGCCACGGAGCGTCGGGGAACAAAAATACATTATGAGCATATCAGTTGTAAGAACATATATACAATACATGTTGATTTCCCGAAAATATAATTTTATTTGTACAAGCTTTAGAAACGGGAAAAGAGTAAACCTTTGACAAGCTTTTCTGACCTGTTTTGAAGCAAATATAGATATATTTTACTTTACAGACAATGTAAGTAAACTGTATTTATCCTACAATGTTAGAGCCAAAAACAACAGCCAAATATTTCTTTAAACACCTGAAGCAATCATCAATACCATTATTTTCTAGGGTGTCCTCCATCACCTCTATGCTATATTGTTATTGTTTCTTACAGTTCTTTCTACATAAATCAGGTACTATGAGACTATTATTTGCATACTTGACGAATAATGTAAACATTTATTTGTGTACCTTCATCATTCAGTAAATTGTAGGATAAAAATTTCAAGTCTAGAAATCTTGCCTGGTATCAAATACAGCCAGATAATAAAAGTATAATGTGAATCTTACAGAACTAGGAAACTGTTCCCTCTAGTCAAAATAGATATGAAAATTCCTTTTTCTAGTATAAAAAAATATGTATAATACTGAGGCTCCAGATATTACTTTCTTTAACTTGGTAGAACAAAACCACAATGGACTGATAGCATCATACCAATCATTGTTTTGGAGAGGTATGAAAAATTGTACATACTTATTTGTTTCAAAGAAGGATCATCTATTGATTGTCAAAAGGTGGACATTGGCATTTCAACATTCAACTTTCCAAGGTAAACAACTGATAAACACAGCCTTCTCACTACATTTTAAAGTAGAAGGCCAATTAAAAAAAGTAAAAGGCAGGAGGGTCTCTAGGTTTTCCCCCCGGCAGGGGATACAAGGGCCAGCAAATGACAAAAGGTAGACGGCTCAGCAAACAAAGTAGAAGGAAATTTAGCCGGCTTCACTTGAGAAGGCTACAAACTACAAAATGTAATATGTTTCACTATTGAAAATGTTGATTACCTTTAACTTTGTAATCATCCGTCCAGTGACAGACTTTCTTTGGCATTTTAACATTGTTCAAGACAGAAATACTTATGTTACAATCGCCACCAGTCTCCAGACAGAATTTAAAGGTTAAATTCATCATGTACATTCCTTCATCTTTGAAGTCAAACAAACTGTACCTGTAAAATTTATTAAACAAAATGGTGAAATTTCGGCAAATGAAATTATAATGGGTTGAAGGAATGACGAGAGATTAGGGAAATAGTATAATGGTTCACTTTAGAAAATAGAAGAAAATGATTTCATAAAAACAAACAGCTATATAAAGTCAGCTTAAATATGAAATAACAAAATATTTCACTAGCTATTAGTTCTCTTTTTTTCGGGCCATCGTTGTCATGATTGTTTGGTAGTTGGATTTACAACTACTTATGCCATTAGTGCCTATCATCACTAAGTAGTGAGTTTAATATCCTCTCATGGCAATATATATACTCGATACAACTATACAAAATTTGTCAGTGACTTGCGGCAGCTTGGTATTTTTCTCTGGGTACTCTGGTTTTCTCCACCAATAAAACTCACTGCCACGATATAACTGAAACATTGTTGAAAGTGACATCAAACAACATAAACCCTAACACTCTTCCTCTTCGAAACTATTGGACCAAATGTAAGCAAACTTTGCATGAATATTCCTCTTGTGAACATAATAAGAATTTGTGGCTTTGGTGCAGATCAGATATGATTACATCATTGATGTAACTAGAATTTAGTCATCAATATAAAAGACAAGAAGCTATTTATGACAAATTAGTCAAATTACCTCCCTTCTTGAAAATCTGACTTAAGAAAGAAGACACTATTTTTTTAATATTTGGGTGTGTTTATTGTTATTATTTATATAAGTAAAGGTTAATTCATTCTTTTAAATTTTAATATTTTTATTTGAAGTGCATTCCAAGTACACTTTGTAATAAAAAAAAAAAACGACTATAGGAATGATCTGAAAGCTAAGATTAACAAGTGCAACACAAAGCGTGGCATATCCCCTCGACTAAAAATTTGACCCGGTGACCTTGACTTTTGACCTATGACCCTGAAAATCAAAAGGATTCCAGATTCTCTTAAGGACTGAGTATGTGCCAAGTTTGGTCAAAATCCATTGAAGGATGTTGATTCTAAAATGTTCACAAGGATGTTACATGGTAAAAGATTTGACTCGGTGACCTTGACCTTTGACATTGAAAATCAATCGAAATCCAGATTCTCTTAAGGACTAGGTATGTACCAAGTTTGGTCATAATCCATTGAAGGATGTTGATTCTAGAGTGTTCACAAGGATGTTATGTGGTAATAATTTGACCCAGTGACCTTGAAAATCAATAGGGTTCCAGATTCTCATAATAACTAAGAATGAACCATGTTTGGTCAAAATCCATTGAAGGATGTTGATTCTAGAGTGTTCACAACAATTTGACCCGGTGACCTTGACCTTTGACCTTGCAAATTAATAGGGTTTCAGATTCTCTTAAGGACTAAGTATGTACCAAGTTTGGTCAAAATCCATTGAAGAATGTTGATTCTAGAGTGTTCACAAGGATGTTACGGAAGGACGGACGGATGGACGGAAGGAAGGACGGTAGTGTTACTATATCCCATCGCAACTTCGTTGGCGAGGGGATAATAAAACAGCCATACAAACAACCCATCGGGACACCCTTCCAGAAACCAAACTCTCACTACATACAAACCATGTTTGTTTAAATAATTTGATTGAATCCAATATCGTACACCACCATTTGTGTAATATATCAGAACTACTTTGTTTTCTCAAGAAATCCAACAAATAAAAATCGAATCAATCCCAGATTTCACATTTACCGTTCCTGACTTATGGCCCTTTTTCTCTTAGAAAATAGGGACTTTTTAGGTTTCTGAATGATATTTTAAGTACCGCTCAACCAAATCTTTTCAAACTTTAACACAATGCTGTATACCATAAAATACAGGTTAAGTTTGATTATGGTGTATTTCACATTTACCGTTCATTAGTTATGGCCCTTTTTCTCTTAGAAAATAGGGACTTTCTAGGTTTCCGGATGATATTTAAGGTACGACTTAACCAAATCTTTTCAAACTTTTCACACAATGCAATGTATCATAAAATACAGATTAAGTTAGATTATGGTGAAATTGACATTTACCATTCATGAATTATGGCCCCTTTTCTCTTAGAAGATAGGGACTTTAATGGTTTCAGGATGAAAATTTGGAATGCGGAGGTATGTGATAACCAGATCAACTTTCTCTAGTTTAGTCTATCTTCATACACAAGTGGCGAGGGAACAATCTTGGATTGATTCGATTTTTTTTTGGGTTGGATTTCTTGAAGAAAAAATAGTTCTGATATATTACACAAATGGTGATGTACGATATTGGATTCAATCAAATTATTTAAACAAACATGTAGCTCTTTTCACAAAAATTCGTAACTATAGTCCTAATTTTTTCACTTAAGATTATCTTACGAAAATTCCTAAGTCCTTTTCACAAAGATTATCTTACAACAAATTTTAATCTTACGACTAAAATTACACTTACGATAAAAATTCTTCCTTAGGTGTACTCGATACAACATTATGTGATAAAGTTTGTCAGTGATTTGTGACAGGTCAGTGGTTTTCTCCGAGTACTCCAGTTTTCTCCATCAATAAAACTGACCGATATATTGCTGAAAGGGGCGTTAAACACCATAAACCATATTTCTTAGCAACCTAGTTTCATTTCCATAGCACAACAAAACATTTTGTTTGTTTGTATGTTTATATTGAATTTCTATCTAATATATGAATCGGTCACCAATAACTGCACAAATTATGAACGGGTATGATTTTCGTATAAAGGAACATTTCTAATGCATGTAAATTAAAATGATCTATAATAATTATCATTACTTGGAGTTGTGAGTCACCATCCATGCATGGTTACTTTAAGTAGAATTATTTTTTTAAGGGAGTGTGAAAAAAATCACGAAGATGAATAAATATCCCTGTTATATATTTATATTAATATAACAGAAGAATGTACACAAGTTTATGTATTGCCAGAGTGTTCGATGATCATCGAAGTTGCCAGAAATTAATAAATTATATTACTAATACACATGTATAAGGCAAAATCAAAACGATATCATTGGATCCAGAAACTTCCAGTCCTAAAGCG
>MJUT01028607.1:265979-286623 GCA_002080005.1 Gigantidas platifrons | reverse complement strand
CATTACGTTTAAAGCTAGGTAGAGTTATACAACAGTCTACAGCAGTACATCTATCTGGGATATGACAGGCAGCATGGGAGGAAATGTCTTCAAGGGAGGTAACTGTCGTGTTGCATTCTATGAATAAAAAAAGATAAATACCAGTTATATTATGAACAGCCTTCTGAAATTTTTAAAACCATTTCTCCTGTACATTTCATTATATAAGTTTCAGGCTAAGTAAGGGGATGTGTCAATATTAAGCTTTATAGTATTTGAAGGAGAAATCACCACTTGACAACAATAAATCCCAACTTCTTAGGGGTACCCCAATAATTGAGGCTGGAGACAAAAGTGATACCAGCCATTATAAACTATCAAATTCTTTGAATTTCTTTAGCGACTCATTTTTTACCAGATCCCGAGTATTGATTTGGTTTCTTATTAATTGGTTGGTTGTAGTTTAATGCCAAATGAACAATTTTTAGCTATATAATTGTGATAAGAAGTTATTGATGAGAAGCTGTGTACAAGACCAAAAAGCCAGACTGAATTTCAACAGCAGTCCACAGATAGCCATGTTCTCCATTAGGACCCATGTTTCTAATTCTGAATAAACCAGTTTTTGTAGTTGCACCTTAATACTGTGTTCCTATCTTAGAAGCAGCAAATACCAATTTTATAGTCTCTAGTTTGACCTGAACCAATGATCTTCTACACTCAAGGGGAGCCTGCTATCCATTACACCACTAATAATTCATGTTTATGGTATAGTTGTACCTCATTATGTCAAAGTTGAAGGGAACAATAGTTTTACTTTAAAAAATCTGATTATTTGAGTTACTGAGATAAGTGAAGTGGAAAACTATTATAATTGGACCAAATTTGTACTTTGGGCTATCAAAACAAATCACCTATACCAAGATTTGACTGTATACTGTATACTGTGAATTCATAATTATTCATTGTTTCGTGAATAGCATCAAACCAAGAATTAAAGAAAAACAACAAACATTTGTCATCATATATACTGACTATAGCAGGGGATCCACGATCTTACGTATTCACAGAAGTACATCTTGTTCTCCAACCATGAAAATTGGCATGCACAAATTTAAATGGATTCACAGTATTTGAGATTAAATGAAAACTAAAAAGTACCACACATTCTTACCATTATTCCAGCCATTGACTTTAGATTTATAAGGAGCAACAGTTCTGTCACACGTAGGAGAATTAAGATAGACTGCCAGTCCTAAATCTTCTGACATCTGAGAAATCACAGAATCTGTCAGCTTGGTTAATCCTTCTGTTGTCATGAACTTCTTCAGAGAAAAGTCTAGTAAAAAGAAAGAATTGCATTAGTTTTCTAACAAGTTAACAAGCTTAAATTTGGCTTGGTTTATGGTGTTTAAAGCCACTTTCAACAATATTTCAGTTATATCGTGGCAATCAGTTTTATTGATGGAGGAAATTGGAGTACCCAAAGAAAACTACCAACCTGTCGTAAGTTACTGACAAACTTTATGACATAAAGTTGTTTTGAATACACCAATCCATGAACAGGGTTCACACTCTTAACTTAAGTGGTGATAGGCACTGATTGCACAGGTAGTTGTAAATCCAACTAATAAACGATCATGGCCACCTCACAAGTTTACGTGTGTAAGTGATTGTTGATTAACGTGATAAGAGCACATGTTCAGCTGTATCACCGTGAGAACAAAATACTTTTTAATGTGATGACGATGTCTCCTTTGTGTTACACATAAATTGGATTTTTATAGTGCTAGCATTCAGGACAAGTACTTTATCCATTACACCATCAAAGGAAGTCTTTTTTGTCTCTAGTTTCTTTCATATAAATGCATAAACAAGTAAAGAAATATGTAAAGGAGTTAACCAAATCAGTGAACCACGAAAAACCAAAATCTTGTGTAAACCGACCCCTCTATAACCCATGATCCTGTGTAATCTGGACCTCTATTAACCAAATTCCTGAACAAGGTCAACGCAAAGCATGGCGTATCCCCTCACCGTTAAACCTCTAAAAAATTCAAAGTTCAACTGTGACCTTGCCCTTTGATCTATGACCTTGAAAATCAATAGGGTTCCAGATTCTCGTAAGGACTAAGTATGTACCAAGTTTGGTAAAAATCCATTGAAGGATGTTGATTCTAGAGTGTTCACAAGGATGTTACGGAAGGACGAACGGACGGAAGGACGGTAGTGTTACTATATCCCTTCGCAACTTCGTTGGCGAGGGGATAATAATCCTAATATTAAATTTGTTCTCAATTCATGGAATGTTCACAAATAAAAGCAACTCCCAACACCCGTCTATTCCAATCAAATATGATGGTCCCAAAGGTGTTCACGTTAAACAGGTTCTACAATAGAATTAATAAATATCCTACCTGGAATATTATATCCCATGTCCCAGTCACAGACTGCCTTAGGTAACCTGGCATTTTTAAATATATGATGATCTTGACATTGACCATGTGATTCCCAGCACAAACTCAAGGTCATGGACAATAGGTATTGGTCTTCAGCATACAAGTCATGAAGAATGAACCTAAGGGGAGATAATTTAATTACTATAAACTATACAACAGCCATTTTAAAGACTCAATTAACAAGTTTATTCTAATATCACACCAACATCTGTAAAATAAGTTTCTACATTTAATAAATAAAATCTAATTATTAGAGAGAGATTTCACTTATTCCTGTATTTCAAGTAGCAAAATTCTTCTCCCAAATGTGAGTCTCAATTTTATAGAAGGGGCAGGGGGGCTATGGCTATCGTTATGGTGTTTAACCCCATTTTTAACAATATCACAGTTTAATCGTGGCAGTCAGTTTTATAGAAGGAGATAATCATTTAATTTTTTTGTATTTTTTTTTTTTTGCCTTTCACATTTTTATAAACTGCAATCTGTTTCTTTAAATATTTGTTTAATAACAAATTCCGTAAATTTTGTTTGGTCTTTGACGACTAACCAAGTATTATCACACATTTTCTCTGTTCCCAAGCACATGCATAACACTTTCCACAGTTTAAATAATATCAATAAAATAAAGCACTTTAAAATTACCAACTACGGGACAAATCTTTTAAATCTTCAGGACTATACTTCTTTTACCTTTCAGCCAAATGGATGGATGATTTTACTTTGAATTAGTAAAAAAATAAGCTATCATATAAAATTTAGCTAACAATTTCCATGAGTGGATAAAATCTTTACTTTGAGTTATCAGAGATAATGACTTATCCAAGCTTGATTGTAATTTCAAGTAGTTACCTTATTCCAACAACAGTACACTGTAACTAAAATTTACTATGTTACCTTATTCCAACAACACTGTAACTAACATTTACTATGTTACCTTATTCTAACAACACTGTAACAAAAATTTACTATGTTACCTTATTCTAACAACACTAACTAAAATTTACTATGTTACCTTATTCTAACAACACTAACTAAATTTACTATGTTACCTTATTCTAACAATACTGTAAGTAAAATTTACTATGTTACCTTATTCAAACAACATTGTAACACAAATTTGATATGTTACCTTATTCTGACGACACCATATAAATCAATCTGTTTCCACTTTCCCCATTCATACTCATTCAATGTGGCAGTCATCTGAAGTTTCTCTATTTTAAAGGTCATGAGGTAGCTACATGGGTCAAAGTTCACCTGAACCTGTAATGACCTACTGATGAAGTCGACATCAAGACAACATTGTACACCACGACAAGTTTCCTCCATGTAACAGGTGATGACAGAATCTTGTAATGGTGGTAAAACTACTGATGTGGATCTGCAATCTGTAATTGAAATAAATAGTATCTTTTTGAAAAACAATATACACTGAATTTGGAAGAGTCCTCAAATTTGATAATTGTCACATAAATATGCTGCAAAACCACATTATGGTGTGTGAGAAACTTACCAGTTGGAAAAATAAAAAAGTCCTCAAGTACACAGCCAGGAAGTCTTACAATCGTATAGCTGTACAAATGATCTTGTTGTTGAGAAAGAAATGTGTCAAAATCAGAACAAAGTCTTTATTGATTTATTAATGTCAGACTTTGCTAAATAAATCACAACAGAGTATAAGTAATGAGATGATTGGTCCAGTAAAAAAGTACAATTTATCAGACCGAAATATATCTTACTAGACTTTGCCATTTTGAATCTATAAAATTACAGGATTAATTGGACATTTGGTCCAGTAAAAAAAAAGGTACATTTAATTAACCAGTATGAACCAATTTTTACAGGACAATGCCTAACGTCCAACAGACCTTCAGGATGATTGTAATGAACATGCCAAGGGAGATAATCTCTAATAAGTATATGCTTGCATTTTAAGAAACATTTGTATCAATAAATAAATCTTAATAATTACCAGTACTCCATCCTTCATATTGTGAAGCATAGACAGAGAATGGATCATGTCTGTCACACTGGTCATGGTTGAGGAATTCTGCTACACCTAATGTATCCATCAAGATGAGGACAGAATCTGATGGTAACTTACTACCAGGTTTTATGCTCATATCTTTGTACCATGCAGCTAAGGACCAGTCTGAAAGAAATTTACTGCATGATCACTGATTTAATATTTCAAAATATACTGAAAGATGTAACAAAGTTTATTTACTTAAATTAACAAATAGTACATAATTAATTTGAATGATAATAGATTCTTCCTGGAACAATATTTACTTAGCTTGGTGTAGTGTTCATGTGTTCATCAAGTACAAGACAGCAAAACTTTTTTCTTCTTTGATTTTTTTCTCTGTTTATACATCTTTACTGTATGGTTGCTGTCGTGTATATAATTTGTTGTAAATTGTATGGAGCGGGCAGTAAATAATTGTTGTGGAAGTATATATGTTTTCTTTTAATTCTTGTCTATATTACTCACCCAGTCTGGTCAAAAGTGTGTATTAATCATGACTTATTACGGTATTCCTAATTGTTCCTAATATTTGCATTCTTAGCAACAACAACAAATGATTATTAAACACAACCTTTACAGTTTTTTGCTAATATTTGCCACCATATGAAACATCTATCATAATGTTCATGACCAGAACTTACTTTGATCAATGAAGCCTTTTTCCCATCCACACTGAACCTTTGGTAATTTAGTACCGGAGAGGATTTTAGAATTAAACACACAAGGTCCTCCATCATTAAAACAAACTCTAAGGTCAAGGTCAATGTAGTATGCTGCTTCTCCTGGTAAATCTGTTATCTTGTAACTGAAAAAATGTAGAAATCTGTCTTAAGTCACCTTCCAAGGTAACATTGAAACAGGGTCACATAAGACAGGTGGTTGCTAAATACAGGTTAAATTAATATGCAATGCACTGTGAAGAGAAATTTAAATAAAGGTGACATAATACAAGTTATTGCTTAATAGAGGTGGTCACTAAAGCAGGTTTGACTAACTTAATAGAGGTGGTCACTAAAGCAGGTTTGACTGTAACTTAATAGAGGTGGTCACTAAAGCAGGTTTGACTAACTTAATAGAGGTGGTCACTAAAGCAGGTTTAACTGTAACTTAATAGAGGTGGTCACTAAAGCAGGTTTGACTAATTTATAGAGGTGGTCACTAAAGCAGGTTTAACTGTAACTTAATAGAGGTGGTCACTAAAGCAGGTTTGACTGTAACTTAATAGAGGTAGTCACTAAAGCAGGTTTAACTGTAACTTAATAGAGGTGGTCACTAAAGCAGGTTTAACTGTATGTCTTTAATTTATAGAAATAAATTGAAATTGACATGAAATTGCAAACTTATATTTAAGAATCATTCAGATTAAAATCTGCTCCATTAATGTCTGATACAACTGAATCCATTCTAATTAAAATTAGTTCTCCTATAGGGGTCGCATCAGGGGTCAACATGAATACATTCAGTCTATGGGGTGCGTTCCAAAACACACATGCTTGTCTTGTCTGCTGGATTTTATAGAAGAGTCGCTAATTGTTCAATTTAAAATAAATTCATGAAGTGACCCCTAAAGGAGTGTTTTAAGACCTCCCACGTGGTTACTAGTAAACAACCCAAAGAAAATAGGGAGCAAATGGAGAGATCTAATTTTAATTACATTGAACTCGATCTAATCTTTTGTCAAAGCAAACTTAAATATTCCCTCTGAATTTTTCTTGAATGGATATTCACTGACAATATATTTTGACAGCGTTTTATTGGTTAATCTAAAATTCACCTGGATGTAAGGTTAAATCAAGCTAGTCAAACCCTGTCTTATGTGAACTTTCGAGTCACTCCAAAAAGTCACAACACTTCTTCAGACCTAGAGGAACATTTCTGGCAAGTCTTGTGAATTCACAAGCAAGTTATTATAAAGCTTTCTACAAATAAAACAAATACACTTACTCAATCTCAATAACTCTTGATATATGGAACTGTTTTTGTTCTCCAAATTTAAAGTCCAGCAGAGAGAATTCAAACTGGTATTTCTCTATACCCAAATTAAGTTTGTAATCACAAGGGTCCAGAGTCAGGTAGGCATTGATCTTTTTGCCTATTAGAGGAACATCGACACAGCAACTCACACCTGTACAGGTAGAATCAAGGTGACAAACAGTATCACCTGGAAGGCTTGGTATGTCCACGTTTGAACTACAATCTGGAAAAATAAAGAAGCTATGCAAAATCTTTTTAACATCGAAAGGGGATAAGAGTTAAGTGTTATTAGTATTTACATGAACTGAGCAGTATATCTACAATTTAAACAGTTCCATCAATAACAACGTAGATATCAAATTTAGTGCGCACGACGCGTTTCTGAAATAAACTTCAAAGGTACTCTCAAAAGCGAAAGATTGGAAAGCCAAATAATATAAAGTTTTGGGAGCAATAAAACAAAAGGCCTATACAGGATACCTAAAATCAGTTAAGGTCACCTATTAAAGTATGTAATCTTTGGGTGAAGTGAACTATAACAATATGTCCTGTGGTAGTGGCCATCTTGTATTTCTGACTGACACAAACTTATTTTGTAGAGAGCTACCAAAGGAACAATACCAGCAAAGTTTGCTTACAATAGCGCAGTGATTTCGGAGAGAAAAAAAAATTAAAATATTTTCCTATATGTTAGTCTTTGGGTTAATTAAAATTTTTAAATTATTTAATTAGCAAGACGTTGAAATTTCTATTTTCCACTTGATTTGGCACACCACTTTGATCCGGTTTTGTTTAGGATGGTTCTACTTGAGAAATCTGCTCACTAATTAGTATGTTTACTTTTCATTGAATATATGTAAATTTCTTTGTTAAAGTTTGTTTTTTTGTATAGAATATTTGGTTGCTAGCATTTACATTGAAAGTTTTGTTGAGACGTGTTTAAAAAACACACCCTCCCACCACTTAATTTATGTTTATATATATGCTTAAATGAGGAAACAATTGGTAGACTCTGAGTAAAACGTTTGTGTAAATAATTTACCTAATTTCCATCGTCTTCCATCCTGCGGACTGTACTTAGCAGAGTTAATATTACAGTACAATCTTTACGTGTAAATAATTTACCTTATTTCCATCGTCTTCCGTCCCACTTGGCAGAGTTAATATTACAGCACAATGTTTACGTGTAAATAATTTACCTGATTTCCATCGTCTTCCGTCCCGTGGAATATACTTGGCAGAGTTAACATCACAAGATGGATGAAGCATGTAACCAGCTATACCCAGATCTTCTAGTAGGTATGAAGACAAGAGACCAGATAGTTTGGTTGTGTTGAAAGTCAGTCCTTTGTCACCCAACCAGTTGTTAAGCTTGAAACCTAATAGGAAATAAAGAATAAAAATGTTTTACTAGCAACAAAGCATCATAATCATTGACAATTGGATGTTAAAATTCATAAAATACAAAAAGCTTGTGTAGGAACTACATCTACAAGTCAGTGTAATTCTTTGTAATTATCCACACATATACCTGGAACATCATCGTTCAAGTCACATAGCTGTTGGGATAACTGTATTATCTATTGTGTGTGTGTGCATGGTGGTAGGGGAGATGGGTTAAAGGGGGGTAATTATATACATACCTGGAACAGCAAATCCATCCTTCCAATCACATGGCTGTTTAGGAAGTTTAGTGTTCTCCAATACTTTATAAGTGTATCTACAGTCTCCTGTACTCTCAAAACATGCACTGATCTTTATGTCAAACATGAACATCTTCTCTGATGTTAGATCATCTATCTTATAACTATAATAATAAATATTATACATTTTAAATATATCTGGGTAATACTACATGTAGGTCTTTGAGCAAACAAATATTTTTTAAGTATTTTACTAGAGGAAGAAACATTTGAGCTAGCTGGCAATTGCGTAAGATATGGACTTTCTCTATTTCAAAGATAATTTTAATTCCCTAAATATATTGTTTCTACATCTACAAACTGATTGACAGTATCAATCATGTAATTAAAATGCTGGCAAATATTTTATGCTCTCCAATCAAAAGGTGCTACAGAAACAACTGCATTAGAATATAATATATATGTAAAAGAAGATTATACTATGATGCAATTAGTAACCATCACACCTATTAAAAGTTGTGAGTTCAAGTCCAGAACATGGCAAGGTGTATTCCATGCCAAATTAATATGTGATAAAGTTTGTCAGTAACTAGTGGCAGGTCAGTGGTTACTTCAGCTACTCTGGAAATGTTCTTAGATTGGGTAAACATACCTATTTGTCTGAACCTAAATATAATATACCAAGTTACCAGCTGGCATAATAAATAATCAACTCGTTGATGGTGACCAGTATTAGTCAGAAGCAGAAGAAGAAGTAATAGATTTTTTTTTTATCAAATTCTTACCTTAACCTTAGCATATTTCCTAGGGAGACTTCCTTCCAGGTATCATAATGATAATCAAACAATGAGATGTTGAGGACAAGTTTCTCTAGACCAATACTTAGTTTGTAGTGACAGGCATCTAGTAAAACATGGACTTCAAATGACCTTCCTAGGAGTGGAATATCAGTACAGCACTGGATTCCTGTACAGTAATCTGGTAAACTACAGGCCATGGTAACAGGTAAAGCTGGTAGTACCACATATTTTGAACATGCTGGAAATGGAAATGGTTAAGTAGTTATTTAAATAAGGAAGAAATCAGGCATACTGGAATTTTTTTATAAACATATTTTCTTTTAGAAATAAAAATGACTGAATATAATCTATATCATTTAATTGTTTATATGTGCATGTAGGAACCAGAGATTATGAGGATTTGGGTTCAGCTAATCCAGAAACTGAAATTTTTTATCACTGTATCAAGAAAATAAAATGGTTCAAAATGGGAATTCTCATTTGTTTCTGTTTTGTATATAAGTTCACCAACAGGGTAGCGTCTACATAAAAAACATGTGAACTCACTAAGATCATGAAGAGTATGGGTTTGTGGTGTTTAACACCACTTTATACAATATTTCAGTAATATCGTGGCGGTCGGTTTTATTAGTGGAGGAAACCGGAGTATCAGGAGAAAACCAACAACCTGCTGCAAGTAACTGACAAACTTTATCACAGTATCAAGTACACCTCACAATGAATGGGGTTCAAACTCATAACTTAAGTGCCATGAAGAGTAGCATGGGATTCTCTTTTTACTATGAATATTGTATAAACATCAATTCATGTTTTGATTAAAAAAAAACAGGAAGAAAATTTCAGACAGTTATAACAAGTTGACCAAATATAAAATATGTAGGCATATCTAAACATTTTCAAGGGAGACAACTCTTGATTGATTAAAGGTCTTATGTCCACTCAAAATCAAACTTAACCTATGTTAAGCATATGGAAAACCATATCAAGATCAAACTGAAAATTAATATTTGAAATTCATTTGGACACATGAGCAGAATAAAGGCAATAAAAACCAATTATACATATAAGGACATACAAAGAAATACTCACACATCTCATGTTCACTCAAGATGTGTGAGTAAGAGTGAACATCTTCCTAAGGTTGTAAAATCTTCAATATAAATTGTCACCTGTTGCATTCCAGCCATGTTTGTCTGCTGCTCTAGTAACAGAATAATGGGGGAACATAAGGAGATGAAAAGATATATACATCTATAATGCATATTGCCATCCAATGTGAAACATCTTCTAAAGGTGGTAAATATCGGTTGTAAATTGTTACCTGTAGCATTCCATCCATGTTTATCTGGTTGATAAGCTGCTCTGGTACACTGACTCTCTTGTAAGTAACCAGCTATACCTAACTCTTCAGCCAACAGATCTACAGCATATCGGGGCAGTTTTTGTCCTAGATTTATTTCTTGTTCTTTCATCCAAGTAGTGAGAGAGAAATCTAAAATAAAGAGCAGGCAGTTGTTCATCCTAGATTAAACACTAAAACTTATGGCTATAAAAATTGTCATGGTTAACTTTTTTGGTACTGATAACAGTACTTAAAAAATAATCCAATCAGAACACAGTATATATCAAATAGAGTGTTCTGATTGGCTTATTTTTAACACTCTGGAATTTTAGCTTGTTGACCTCAATGATAGGACTACATATATCTATTCAGTCAGTGTTTATAATCACTGAAGTCTACACAATTTATCCCCATCCAAAACAAAAATCATCTCGACATTACAACTGAAATATTGTTCAAAGTATCTTCAAATATACCCACAATACTTAGTTTTACTGTCCCATTTTAAACCAGTATTTTTTTTCTACCAATTATCACTATAAATGTAACTCATCTTTCTTTCGAATTTACCTCAATTTGTGTGTGTGTGTGTGTAAATAATTTCTTTTTAAACACCAAAATAACTATCTTAACAAACAAAAAATGACAGTTCGAGATCTTTACAGACAAATACTTGATATTTTTAAACAACAATGTAACAAACTTCACAGACAAATAAAATTTACCAATGAACTACACTGTATTGTATTAATACTTATCACAGCTCTCCCTCTCATATTTGTAATATGAATAGTTAAACAATTACATAAATAATTCATTGCATATTCATAAAAAAATATAAATATTCAACAAAATAAAAATTTTGCATATTTATTTCAATTTTATTTTTTAAAAGCTAAAGAGGACCAACATTACAAAAATATGTTTGTTGTTTGTTGTTAAAATTAATGTACATTAAGGATGCTGTTTATTATTCCTTATAATACATACTTGCAATAGAAAATTCACCACTGAAGTCACAGAGAGGTTTAGGAAACTTGACATTTTTTACAACTTCTAAATGTACATCACATGGTTTGTTAGACTCCAGACACACACTGACGTTTACACTGACTACAAATGTCTTTTCACTCTGGAAGTCATCTATCTTGTATCTGGAAAAATTTAATTGTATATGTTTATTATCTATAAAATAAGAACAAGTGTGAATTTTAAAATTGATAAACCATAAATGGTAGTGTATTGTACACATCAATGTATATTATGCAGCCTCTCTTTTTACAATATCAATAATTACAGAAATGTTCGCATTTATCAAACGAAATAAGAGTGATGCAAAAAAAAAAAAAATAGAGTTTCAGTATAATAAAACAATTAATGCCTGCACTTAAGGTGAACATCATAATTGTTCACCCTTGATGTTGTTTTTCCTCGGGCTAAAGCTGTATAGCCTTTCCTCCCATATTAAGTCTGATAATCACAATTTAGCAGAAAATTGATGAAGTGATGATGAACACCAATAATACCCTAGTCCTAATTAAAATCCAGAAATTAGCTATCTGCTCAAATTTTAATTAGATTTTTTTCTAAGTACCAAAAATTGTAATATTTAATTTCGTCAGAAAAACTATAAGCATATCTTATTTCGTCTTACCCAATCTTGAATAATCCTAGGAATGAAAATACTTCCAGTTTTCCAAAGCCTACATTAAGAAGTGATATAGTCCTACTGAATTTATCTACACCAACTGTAAATTTGTTGCTACATGTGTCCAGCACTATGTAGGCATTCAATGATAGTCCTAGTTTGTTTACATCTACACAACAGTCTAGTCTAGTACAGTTATCTGTTATATGGCATGACATACTTGTAGGTAGGGGTGGCAGGTTGCCAAGAACAGGACATTCTGTAATATAAAAATTAAGATAGTACAGTGAAGACTGTCTAAACAGAACCTTGAATGAACTGGAATCCTGTATCAATATTTTGAAACTTAAATAAAGTCCTAATGTAGGAAATCTTTGTTAAATAATATGTCTGAACCAAACACTGAATAAACCAGATTCCTGTATAAACCAAAACTTACATAAAGTCACAATGTCGGAAATGTTTGGTTAATTTAACCTGTGTAAACTGTACACCTGTCTATTCTGAACACATGAGCTGATCCCAAGGAGGTTCAATTTAGACAGGGTTCACAGTAAAAGATACTGAGATAATGTACATGAGATGCATTTTGAAACTGACCAAGATAGTGTTAATAAATGCTTACATCATAATTTTGATTTCAAAATGAAGAGAAACAAAGACACTAGTCACAGTTTTTCAAAATTGTTAGAACTGTTGGTCCAATGGATAAGGAGTAAAACAGAGGTACATATACCGTGTCTTGTTCTGTCTTACATTGAATCAAATCTATTACAAATTAACAAAACATGCAATAAAATATAAATAACAAGATAAAGGAAAAAAACAAGAATCTAGTGTCTAAAGGACACTATGTCCTAACACTATACATTCATAAAGTATAATTATATAGCACATGTAAAAAAATGATATAAAGTCCTATCATTCTACCAAATATAAAATCTATCGGAATAAAAGCCTGAAAGGAGTTATATTCACAAAGTGAAGCACGTCCTGAAAAATGAACAGATGAACGAATGAACGAACAGACAGATGAACAAACAGAAAAAATATGTCCCCCATGCTATCGTACGAGTGCATAAATTTTTTTTGAATTCAAGACACTCACCAGGACTGATATTCCATCCCTGTGTATTTGATGGGCTGTATGGAGGGGTCTTTCTATCACACTGTGGTACATTTAGGTATTCATCAATACCAAGTTCTCTAATAATCTGCTGTGCCACGTATTGTCCCAATTTTGCAGTATTAGGTATTCCATTGTTTGAAAGCCAGCTATTCAGTGAGAATTCTGAAATAGAAGTCATGTAGAATTGATACACATCAACAAAAAATAAAAACACTTGTTAAATTTAATCAATTAATTACAAATTTCATAACATAATGTATCTTATTCCTCATCCAACTATGCCAGCAGAGAATAAATGATAGTCAACTAATTACCATAGCAACACTGTACAATCAAACCTGTATATAAAGGTCATGCAGACGAACCTGAAATTTTGGCCTTTATGAGGAGTTGACATTTATATATAGGTTAACATTATATGCACTATTCATTGGCAGGTTTGACTTTGTATCAAAGATAGCTCTTCGGAATCTGTTGCATTTTTATATTTGAATCATATAGTTTTCCGAACATTGACCTCATTTCCCGAAGTCGTTTCCCTTTGACTAAGATCTGATTAATTACGAAAATTGGAATCAAGTGCAGAAATATTGCATTAACAGCTTTTTTATAATTGGTTTGTAGTTCTAAAATAAACATGCATGCAGTCCCGAGAACCAGGTTATTGATTATTCTTGGCCTGCAGTGATATAAGAGGTGTGACTCACTTGGTACAGTAAATCCTCCGTCCCAGTTACATAGAGGTTTAGGCATCTTCAAGTTCTTCAGTATAGGTATATCAACAACACAATCTGATGGTCTACTCTCTTCCATACAAACATACAAACTTAGATCTAACATGAACATCTTCTCACTTGCAAGGTCATCTATCCTGTATCTGTAAAAAAATAAAATATGCACTGATTCTTTTAGTCTACTTCCATATTTTACAGGCATCAAGTTGAGAGATTTTTTTTATTTCCAAGAGCAGCTTTTACAATTATTAAGTCTATAGAGTATGACAATGATCAACCGTAGCCACAATAACATAGTATTAGGATTTATTCTTGCCTTTATGCAATCACTACCTATCACCACTAAACTTTGCAAGTTTTATTTCTGTCCATGGTGAGATGTACTTGATACAATACTGAGTTTGCCAGTTATTTGAATGCAGAAGGTTAATCATATTTCAAGTTTCCTCCGACAATAATACTGATCATCACAACAGAATTGAAATATTGTTGAAAGTGGTGTTTTAAACACCCATAACCCACTAACTTAAGTAAAGACAATTTAGCATCAGATACATATATATTGTCAGATTTAATATACTGGGACAAATAGCTGTCTGTATCTCACTTCTTTCTATAACATCCCATTAATGGGTAAATTTGAACATATATGTATATATATGATGGTTTGATTGCCAATATTAAAATGGATCTCCCTGGTGATGGTTTTGTATATTTTGATAGATGTGATTACAGGTAGGCTTATTCTCAAAATTCAAAGGGATTCTGAGATGTTGTTTTTATGTTTTATTTCTAAAGGTCTTGTAGATGTCTAAGTTAATGATAACATTTGTTCAGGCCAAGATAGAGTTGAAATATTGCTTAAGTTGGCGTTAAACACTAATCAATCAATCATTTTTAAATAGTGATATTGTTGATTCAGGCTAACTTGGCAGGGCGTGGCTATCGGTCGTAGTTCAATTGGAACCTTCATTTTTAATTTAGGGTGGACAGGTGAAATAGTTTACATCTGAATTCACTGATCCATTTAATTAGAGTCAATTGACAATTCTTATACCTTTAATATTCTATTCTATGCAAACAACAATACAATGAATAGCCGATTGTTGTTATTTGTACGAGAACCTGGTGTTACATATAAATAGTAGATTCGTCCAAAGTCATAGTTTGAAGTTCAAACAGACCGGCCAGGTTACTTTGTAACATCAATAACTATGAATGGGGCTATTATACTCTCCCTATAGGGAACCTTTTGAACATTTATTTAGTATATTTTTGTTTGTAATGTCTATGAATACATTTACTACACCCTAAAACAATCTTACTGTAGTTTAACACCTCCTTGTAATGTAAATGTCTCCTTTTCTCCCCATTTATAGTCCAACAATGACTTCTTTATTTTTAGTTTCTCTATCCCTATCTCTATCTCGTAAGTACAAGGATCCAATGATATCCTAGCATTTATAGTTCTACCAATTAACTTGACATCAATACAACAATCTATGGCAGAATAGGTGCTTGGTACAGAGCAGGATACAAGAGATGGTACAACTGGATTTGACTGGATTCCTGGACAGGCATACCATGGACTCCTAGGTATCTGTAATTGCTGACCTGTTCAAATTAGTGATAAAAGTTCAATGAAAATTATTTCTGCTTATATATGTATAATGTACAAAATTTATTTTCCCTTGAAAATAGCCACGATATAACTGAAATGTTGTTGAAAGTGGTGTTAAACACCATAAACTAAACCCTTGAAGATATAGAATGTTTCATATTTTAGGCATAGGTGACCTAAGGCGATTTTGCCGATCATGTCTAGGCCTTTGGTTTACTTGGTCCCAAAACTTTTAAAATTATTTGGCTTTCCAATGTTTTGATTTTGAGCGTACCTGATGAAGGTTATTCCAGAAACATGTCGTGTGCACTAATTTTGATATCTATATTTTTATTAGAATCACAAATTCATTCAGATTTCTTGTGAATTTTCTCATGGTTTATTTTTGTGCTTAGACATACTATAACAGTAATTTATACAGTTATCTTTTGACATCACAGAAGGATATTTCTATCAACGGACAGACCGTGATTCTGAAAATCATTGGTCTGTGCGACATAAACACAATAACACGACAGAAATCAACAATACCATGGTCGTAAGATCTCTTTTATAACATATATTTATACAGGTTGTATTGTTGATATATTTGTGTGAATAAAACAATTGTGGTACAAAATCTAATTTATTGGGAAATTAAAAATAATGCTAATTGCAAATGAAATTATATTTTTATGTTACTTCAATATTGTAATATAATCATTTGGAACTCTGGGCCAAGGTGATATTTGTTAACAGGCAAAATAAGACAATAGCGAAAAGAAATATGATGAAGAAGATTTATTCGTACATTTTCACATGTACTTTATGTACCAATCAGAAATCCAAGATGGCTGCCATTGTTAATCATGATTTAACATTAGATTTTATGGAAAGTTTGTAATACTCTCTCGTCAAATATTCATAGAAATACACAAATTATGGTATTTTAACCAAGTTTGTGGTTTGAAATCCAATGTGGCTGCTACCAGGTAGCATAGTTTGAACTATATCGTGAAATTGTTGGCAATAAGACACCAAAGACATAAATAAACATACCACTGCTACTGAAGTTTACTTGGACTTGAATGGACGAGGCAGAAGATTTCAGACATGGTGTACTGAGAAGAAATTTATCTATCCCTAAAGTTTTCATCAACAATGAAGATACTGTAGTAGGTAAAAATTCTACCAGTTTCCCTCCTTGGCTCTCCAGGAAATTCTTCAGGGAAAAGTCTGTAAAAATATATAAAATCCTATTAATTCATCAAAGACTCTAATAACAAAAATAAAATTTATTCAATAATTAATTCCACATCCACAGTGGCATTCAGATTACCTTCCTCTTTCATAAGTAATTGTTTCAAAACCAGA
This sequence comes from Gigantidas platifrons, assembly GCA_002080005.1. Lineage (NCBI taxonomy): Eukaryota > Metazoa > Mollusca > Bivalvia > Mytilida > Modiolidae > Gigantidas > Gigantidas platifrons. The sequence continues at coordinate 269,912 of MJUT01028607.1, read as the reverse complement.
AAAAAAATTATAGTACAGTACAAAAAATTATAGTATAGTATAGTACCTTTGCAAATCACTGTCATATATAACTGTCTCAATTTCCCCATTAATAACTAGTGCATATAATTTTAACCTGTATATAAAGGCCAACTGCTTATAAAAGCCACATTTTCAGGTTCTCTTGAGTGGCCTTTATATACAGGTTTGACTGTACAAGTAATTTTGATAATAAGATTTTTATGTATATACTCTAATTATTGTGGACTGGCTAACTTTGGTCATTGTCATTTATTTTAAAAAAGTTTGAGCCGATAAAATATTATTTGTATTTTGTATGTCAAATACGCTTAACATCAGACACAACTCAATCTCATCTTTTGTCAATATGAACTTCAGTATTCTCCTTGACTTTTCCTTTAACAGAACTTGCTAGCATGATATTTCCAGCAAAATTTTCCTTGGTTAATCTATAATTTACCTGAATGTAAGGTTAAATCATATTTTTTCTTAGAAAACTATAGAGCCCATGAATTTACTATTCACCCCTAGTTTGCTCTCACCTCAGGAGTCAACATGGACTCTTAAACTTTGAAAACTAGCTCCATACCATGCTTCATATCATTACACTTTTATTACAATCAGTTATTAATAAAGTAGAATGAATGTATAGAAATTATACATCTTACCTGGAACTAGGAATCCTGTTCCCCAGTCACAGAAAAGTTTTGGCAGTTTAGCATCCCTCAAGACATTCATTGTTAACAAACAAGGCTGTCCATCTTCAAAACACAAACTCAAGTTCAGAGTCACCTGGAATTGTTTGTCGTCTACCAAGTCATTAACAATAAAACTGAAAATGTCAAGATAGTCAGTGATTTACTTTGTAAATATCATTTTTATAGAAATCTGAATATAAACACTATCTGATTTTCAGTAGGAATTAATAATTAAACTGTTCTCAGGGTGTGATGGAATCAAGGATTAAGCTTGTTCAACAGAAACTAAAAGCGATGGCCCTTGCTGTCTCATCCCTCGCCCACGTCTGTATAATTTTTATATTCTCGTTCTGAAATATTTGCAGCTGGACGTTTAGCAACCAAAAATCAATCAAAATAATAAAATATGTAAAACCTTGTCTAAATCGAACCTCCTTTGGGACCAGATTGTGTTTGGCATAGACAGGTGTTCGATTTATAAAATTAAATTAATAAAGACTTTGGGGTCTTATTTACAGTTAAGTTTATTCAGGATTCTGTTTAATTCAGGTTTCACTTTGGACAGGTTTTACTGTACACTGCTAAATTTGTTCTCCTTCTCAATATAAATAACATATTTACCACTGGACGTTTAGCAACCAACATTCAATCGATGTAAAGAAATATATATAGAGATAGAAAACAAAAAAGGGATTACTTACTCAATTCTAACAACACCCAATAGATATTTCTTCTCTACAGTTCCTGTAATATGTAAAGTTTGTTAAAGAAAGATCTTTTATGTCATTATGGCTAGAGTTATGGGTGTATAATGCCAACATGCCACTTATATCAATACCTGCTGAAAGAAACTAACACACTTTATTACTTAATGATGCAGTGAGCACACACTTATGTTGGAATCAAACTCACAAATATTAGTGATGATAGGCTCAAATTGTCTGACCGTCTAGTCAGTCCTGTTATCTGATATTTATCTTGAAATAGCAAGACAGGTTAAGTTAACTTTTAAACTACCAATAACTCATACATTTAAACAATTCTGTGAGCTGTATTGTTGTATATAATATGAAATATACACAAATAGCCAATTTTTGATCATTATCACACATTCAAAGCAATCTGCTTTAGAAAATATATGCATAGGCCATAAGGGATGATTAGTTCATTCCATATTGATGAGCCAAAAAATGTACATATTCTTTTTTTAATATGGCATTCACTATGTAAATATTTATAACATGAATGAGAGAAACATAGATAAAATAAAATGAAAAACAAAAATTATCATACTGTCAGAAAAATTTCAAACCCCAATCAAAAAACTGTAGAAAGAGGCGAAATTAAAAACCCAAACACACATTCGTGACCACTCACTTTCCTGGCTTGGTAGAGGCACTCTAACAAAAAGTGGCTATCTGTAGACTAGTTTTATAGGCCAAAGTCTCCTCTAACAAAAAGTGGCTATCTGTAGACTAGTTTTATAGGCCAAAGTCTCCTCTCTTATTGAAATTATGTAGTTGTTCAAGTGTTCTCCACATGGGAGTAAAATGTCAACACTCACAAAAAAAACTGTAATCAAACTACAGCATTAAAACAGTTGTTTATTTTACATACCCCATTTATAATTAAACAGGTCTATTTCTTGGTCCAGTTTCTCAATACCAAACTTCAGTTTGTAGTTACAGGTATCTACTTCTACCCTTGTGTTAAAGGCCCTCTTCAGGAAGTCAACATTCATACAACAGCTGACAGCAGTACAAGATTCTCCAATACTACATCTAGTAGAGTCTGGTAACTTAGGTAACACAAGGTCATGTTTACAATCTAAACATAAAAATGGGAAATAAGTCAAGAAAAAAATATTTAATATTGATAATCTTTTTTTTCACATAATTTTAGTAATGAAAAGCAATGATTGCAAAGGTTGACGCAAATTCAACTACCAAGGCTATGATTGTCTCGATAGCCATTTCTGTTTATCTGTAATTTTCAATGCAACTTGGTAAACTTTGAAAATGTTTAACACAAAAAGTATTCAAAACATGGAGAGAAACTTTCAAAATATTGAAATATACATAGTGGGTCAAATCCAAAAATATTCAATAACTAGAGGCTCACCTGATTATTTGTATGCAATTTGTGATGAATGTTCAATGAATTCCAGATTTTAAGAATAATCATATTCATTTTTAAATAGGATCTGATGTCCAATTTTAACCCATTAAAGTAGGACTTCAATAAAACAAGAATTTCACAGGGTGGCCCTGTTTGTTTTCCATTCTGGGCACAGTTTCAGAGGAAAAGATTGAAATGTGAAAAGTTAATAGACAGATGATGGACGCCAAGTGATGACAAAAGCTCACATGGCCTTTGGCTAGTGTCACTTGAAAAAAATCTTTTTGTAAAAATATTCAATACAAAGTGGGACACTTTCAAAATATTCTATGCAAAAAGGGACAATTTCAAAATATTCAATACTAATAAGGACACCCTCAAAACATTCAATACAGCGGGAGAAATACAAACCTCTCTTCCATCCATCTTTACTGGGTGTAAACTTGCCAAGTTGACATGGTGTGTCCATCAGATATGATGCTATCCCTAGCTGATTATACAAACTGTGGAGGACAGAATCTGTTAGTGTTTGTCCTAAAGATAATCCAGCATCTGTCACAAACTTCTGGAGAGAAAATCCTAAAATGGAAAAATGTCAACTGTCATTTATTGTTTCCTTTAAAAACAAATGTTATCAAATTCTTATAAAGAAAAGTTTCACATTATTAAACCCTGTTTTAGTGGGGTTCCTGTAGCTTAATCTTTAGCTGTGTGTGAAGTGCTTTGTCCACCATTGTTGGTCTTTTTGACCATTGTATTTGGTATCTGCAATCTTTCCTTACCAGAGGACCTTCCTAATTTTTAGATGATGATGTTTATAAACATTATTTATATAGGATTTCATCTACCGCATTATTCAGAATTCAGTTCTATTCTTTTTTTTTATTTCAAAAAGTGAGTGATTCATGAATGCCAAGCGAGCAATTTTTCAGCTATATGATGGTGAGAACGTTCAATGAATGATGATGATGTCCGCTTTGTTCTAAACCAATACACTGAGTTGGATTTTCATACTGCTAGATCACTGAAACAACAGCCTGTGGTTAGACATGTTGCTCCACTCTAACACAACATTATTCTGATTCTGAGCTAACCAGTCTTTGCTCTTACTTCTTAA
>MJUT01028607.1:241296-265755 GCA_002080005.1 Gigantidas platifrons | reverse complement strand
AGAATCTGTTAGTGTTTGTCCTAAAGATAATCCAGCATCTGTCACAAACTTCTGGAGAGAAAATCCTAAAATGGAAAAATGTCAACTGTCATTTATTGTTTCCTTTAAAAACAAATGTTATCAAATTCTTATAAAGAAAAGTTTCACATTATTAAACCCTGTTTTAGTGGGGTTCCTGTAGCTTAATCTGTAACTGTGTGTGAAGTGGTTTGTCCACCATTGTTGGTCTTTTTGACCATTGTATTTGGTATCTGCAATCTTTCCTTACCAGAGGACCTTCCTAATTTTTAGATGATGATGTTTATAAACATTATTTATATAGGATTTCATCTACTGCATTATTCAGAATTCAGTTCTATTCTTTTTTTTTTATTTCAAAAAGTGAGTGATTCATGAATGCCAAGCGAGCAATTTTTCAGCTATACGATGGTGAGAACGTTCAATGAATGATGATGATGTCCGCTTTGTTCTAAACCAATACACTGAGTTGGATTTTCATACTGCTAGATCACTGAAACAACAGCCTGTGGTTAGACATGTTGCTCCACTCTAACACAACATTATTCTGATTCTGAGCTAACCAGTCTTTGCTCTTACTTCTTAATGTTTTGTGCTCAGCGGAGAAGCAACAAATGTCAATTTCATAGTCATTGGTTTGACCCAAGCAGGGGTTTTACTCACAATCTACCTCACTCTAGGTGATCACACTTTTCACTTGTAACAAATCTGAAATAAAATAATTTGATAGTCAAGTTTACCTGGAATGGAAAATCCTGATTCCCAGTTACAAAGAATTTTAGGGACCAGAACATTGTTGAACAGAACCACATCATACAGACAGTGTCCATTAGCCTCAAAACAGATACTGATGTTCATATTAACACGGAACACTCTCTCTGTTTTCATGTCCTCTATCTTGTATCTAAAAATATAATCATATTTTTACTTCAATATCATCTGAATATGACAAAAAAATGTCTGTTTATCATACAATTTAATATGAGGCAGGTGCAACCTGAAACGCTCCCGAAGAACAGTAATTTGTCTTCCTGTTTACAAAATATCAAGCTTAAAAATAACACCACCGAAAACTCCACAAACTCCGCTACCGAACATTGTTTCATTTTTATTTGAAAAAAAATCGATTAAGAGTTCCGGTTTAGGTCACATGATTTTCCTTTTAAATTGTTTCCGGATTGGCAGCCATATTGTTGATAATTTTTAAGTGTCATAGTACCTGTGCATACTTCTTCCATTAACGCTCCCTTCAGGGGCGTATCAAGTGCAGTAGTCCTCCTCTTATACAGCCATCCCTTCTTCAAAGGAAAAGTGGACTTACAAGAGAGGTGGCCTCGCTTCAGGGGGACAATTTAGTAGTATTTCACTATATTTGTGGATCTGAACTGACAGGCGGGATAAGAGGCATGACCTTGTAGGTTACATTTTTACGAGAATATGGCCTACCCATGGAAAAAATCTCCAACAAATTATTTCTTAATTTTGTTTTATCTGCAGGTATAGTAAATCAGGTCTAAACTTCATGCTTTGAAATCAGAGCAAATCAATTATCAAATCATAAGTTAAAATTTTTAACCTGAATGTCCCATAAATCTATTATTAAACTTAGTCCTAAAGGTTCTAATTTCATCCTGTTGTCTGCAGTAATAGTGATTCTTATTTTTTACTTTCCTCCTTCTTATAAACTCTGTCATGTGTCTATTCTGGACAAAAGATTTGATTTAAAACAATATTAATTTCCAATAATATGGCATACTTACGTTACACGGACAGCTCCTTTCAGGTTGAAATGACTTGTTGTTCCTAAAAAAACACAACAGCATTTTAATACAATTTCTCCAAGTTTATAACATTCAAAATTTACCACTAGTACCTTGCAAGAATTCTTATAAAACTTTTGTCTTCTTTTAATTTGTTATTAAATCTTGAAGTCCCCTTTCCTCTTGACATGGTCTATCTATCTAAGACAATGATTACACACTACACATTACAGTATGTTGGTTTTAATATCTTTGCACATTTATGGCTTATTATCTCCCTTTGTGACAAGAAAATAAATGAATGAACAAACAAATTTGCTTTACCTTTTTAACTTCAAATTTCAGATGACGTTTTCATATTACTTTAATACAGATAATTGCTTAAATTCATATCACGCTCTGATATATAAAAACATTCTAAATCTATATCTTACAGGATCGAGTCTAAATATGTTACGAGAGTCTACGTTACAAAGTAGCTTCAGACACCTACCATACTAACAGGGTCAAGTTTAAAATTGTTTCATGTATGTAAGTCAATGTTACAAATTAGCTATAAACACCTACCATCCCACCTTATTTATAGTCAACCAATCAAGTTTAAGATTGTGTCATGTATATAAGTCTACATTACAAATTAGCTTCAGACACCTACCAAATGTATAGCCTACCAGATTAACACAATCAAGTTCAAAACTGTTCCAGCTATTTAAGTCTATGGCCTAAATTAGTTTCTGTCACCTACCAAATTTATAGTCCACCAGACTAACAGGATCAAGTTTAAGTTTGTTAGATAGTTTCTGTCATCTACCAATTTTATAGTCGAACAGACTAACAGGATCAAGTTTAAGTTTGTTAGATAGTTTCTGTCACCTACCAAATTTATAGTCGACCAGACTAACAGGATCAAGTTTAAGTTTGTTAGATAGTTTCTGTCACCTACCAAATTTATAGTCGACCAGACTAACAGAATCAAGTTTAAGTTTGTTAGATAGTTTCTGTCACCTACCAAATTTATAGTCGACCAGACTAACAGGATCAAGTTTAAGTTTCTCTATTCCAACAGTAAACTGGTTGTTACATGTATCTAGGTCTAAGTAGGTATGGAATGATCTTCCTAGGAAATCTACATCTATACAACAATCCACAGCTGTACAGTGTGAGGGGATCATACATGTGGCTGGAATCTTCAGCGGTGTAAGAGGTATGGCGAGTGGACAATCTGTAAAAATTGATTTAAAAAAACATAAAAAAATCAAAAAAATTAATATATGTATTATACTGTAATATTTCTCACTGTCAAAATGCAATCAGCAAATTACTATTACAAATATCTGTTTTACTGGCTCAACTTTTACCTAGTCACCAAATATAAATTTGGAATGCAGAAATCTGCACTGACTGTGGCAAATATTCAAACATAACACAGTTGTCCCAAAATGCAGATCAATTTTGCATTGTAAAATTGCTAACATTATCTCGAGTCTTCCTAATCATTTGAACTAGGGAGGTATCTACTAATTATGCAGTGGGGGACACAGCATATACAGGTGAAGATGGTTGATCGGCTATTATAATTATCATTCTTCCATCAACTTTATGCAGGTAAAGTTCATTCAGAGGTGTGCTTAAATTATATACTAGTATCCATCACGAGAAACTTTCCATGTATTTGCTGATATTCTGTGGTGTCCTCAGAAAACTCAGGCTTCCTCCATTAGGTCATAGCAAGGTCACAACTATCTAGTCACAAGTGCCATTAAGCAAACATTAAATCAACCCATGCAATATGGGGGTAGCCACTATTATATATTATTTCTTGTTGCTTAATATTTCAGCCAACGGCTTTTATCATGGCCTGATTTTTTTATTTATTAAAAATTAAAAAAGGCAATATTGATCAAGACATTGCACATGTTAAACTAGAATATAATATCAACAAATAAAATCCACTATGAATCTCTATTACGTGCATAACGTAACAATTTTTTTTTCATGCTTTTTCTTCTTTTATTAATTCATAAATACTATGCACCATCAATTCCTACAATTTTTCCAACCATCAGTAGATGGACTATATTTAGAACCAGAGCTCTAACAAGACATTCCTTCCACCAACCATTCTTACCTTTTTTCCAACCATCAGTAGCTGGACTATACATAGGACCAGATCTCTGACAAGACGTTTCCTCCATCAAACTTCCAATACCCAGATGTTCTAACAGTTTAGATGCCATAATCTTACTCAGTTGTTGTCCAGATGGTAGGTTTATATTCTTCATCCATGACACTAGGGAGAAATCTACAAAAACAATAATTTTGAGTTATCTTTAGCTTTCAGTGGGATTACCTAATGAATCATTGACAGTGATACACTCCTGTACAAAAAATGTGATATAAAATTACAATATTGTACAAAGCTTATTTATTACTTGGCTTGATTATGTTTATGGATGTTTTGTTTTAACACAACTTCCAACAAATATATTAAGTGATATATTGTTCGGACACTTTTATTGGTGGATGAAACCCGAGTACCTGGAGAAAACCACCCACCTGATGCAAGTCATTGACCACTTTTATAACATAAAGTTGTATCAAGTACAGCTTGCCATGGGTAATAATAATCACACTCATATATTCGTTGCTAGTATTTCTGATGAAATGTTTTTGCTCAATTAAGCAGTTGTGGCAATTAAGATATAACCATCAGAATAATATGTAATTATTATTCACTGAAAAGTACAGAATAGAAAAAAACAAAAAAAACATATTGCAAGAATTAATTGAGAAAGCCTTATATTTTGGGATAACAGGCCATTTTAAGTGTCATTTGTGTTTTAAATACTAAATTCTCCTGATAATCCATAATTTAATCTCTTACTTAGGAAGTACTTTGTTCTTAAAAGAATAACTAGCAGCAGATGGCATACCTTTTATGGAGAATCCAGTGTTCCAGTCACATGGTATTTGAGGAAGGGGTGTGTCCTGTAACAACACCCAATCAAACATGTTGACCCCTGGGTCAAATCCTACACTGATATTGAGGCTGACATTAAATATGTTTTTGTCTTCTCTGTTGTCTATACTATAACTATAAGAGATAAATCATACATTCATATTGTATCACTGTCATTTTTACACTTTGATAAATTAATGGCAATTTTACTGATTTACCCTGCCACCTTTTTTTGCCTGTCCCAAGCCAGAACCTGGAAAAAGATCATTGGCATATGTCATGGTCTTTTTTCTTATTCAATGAAATGAAGTGAGATGTAGTTGTACATTTTGTTGATATTGGTGGAATTGTTGAAAATCTGACAGTGGTTTAAACTTTCTTTTCAAAACCCTGTTGTATTCATCAAAAATTATGTAGAGGTGATTCAAATATTTTTCTTTTCAGGTTTTTCGTTAATTCTATTACTGCAAAAAGTTTTAAAGGAACATGGAAATTTTTATGCACGATGAAAACAAAAACCAATTCAAACATAATGTAACCATTTTATATCAGCACTTCATATTCATAACATCAGCACAAACTGATTTACCGCAATGATATAATGGTAAAAAAATTGAAATGACGTTAATGCATGTATAAACAAGATGTTGCACGCTACGTCATGCTAAGAATACCCCCACTCGTTCATTTGTAATTCGCACGGTAAACAGGAAGTAGATGTGCGGTGAACCTGGAAAGGAGAGACCCGGTACAGGTCACCATTCCAAAGCCATATATCAAATATAAAATCATTTCTTCCAGTAGAAGCTGAGATAACTGTTACGAAAGTTTTTATTACGGAAAACATGAAAAATTCTAAGTCGCACTGTAAACAGGAAGTAGATGTGCGGTAAACCTGGAAAAAGGAGACACGGTACAAGTCACCACTTATATCATAGGTATATACAATGTTCCAAAGAGAAGGAAACAAATTTTCAAAAGAAATCGATTTCTTATTAAAAAGTTGATATCCATGTGTAATTATTTTTGAAGTCTCTGACATTGCCTGGACAAATCCTTGATAAGCATACTACGGTTGATACATATGCTTAGCTCAAAATAGATTTCTCATTGCATATGAAATTGATATAATATTACTCTGAGAAATTCATTCGCAAAAACAAATCAATGATAACATAGATTAATAAATCAATGTGTACTGTACAAAACCTAATACGGTACTGCATATTACATTTTTATTCACATTAGGTACATATAATCATTTTTATCTAACATTATGTACGTTTTCCTTTGAAATTGACGAAAGTCGCCTGTCTGATACAAGATGTATCAACACACTGTGGTGATAAAAAAAATGGTGCGACATTGCACGAGACGTTCTCTGCCGAACTACTTTGACATGACGTCATATCACTGGAATGTAAGACAAAACACACTAACCTCACTTTGGTGAATGAACGGAAAAAATAATGTGATGTCAAGCTCAAAATGTAGTCTCCCTGAGAGTATTGTACAAATTTTAATTCAACCCTTGTTATTTGTTTAAAATACGTATTTATTGAAATGTTAGCTAAACTTATTACATACATAGTGTGTTTGTACAAGATTTTATATCAGGTCTTGCCTGTTGCATGAACTAACCGCATCACATCTCGTCTAGCGCGACTCGTAGTAATACTGATTCACACAACAGGCTCGAACTGATACAAAGTCTTGTACCAACACACTATGTATGTAGTGGGTATTTATCTAAAACTTAAACCTAATACAAACCAGGGGCCCGGGTGGCTCAATGAGTTAGGTCGTTGGATCTAACAACCCATACAAGCCTATCACCAATATGGCGTGGGTTCGCGCCCGGCTTTGTAAATTACAAAAAAGGGTGCACTCGACTCGCAGTCGCAAGTGATAAAGTTTACCAGTTGCTTGCCCATGGTCGGTGGTTCTCTCCGGGTACTCCGGCTTCCTCCACCACTAAAACTGGTCGCCATGATATAGCTGAAATATTGTTGAAAGTGGCGTTAAACACCAAAAATCAAATCAAATCATTTAATACAAACCATTTTTCCAGCCAGATTTAGCTGGAGTATAAACAGAGCTATGTCTATCACATTGTGGGTTCTCTAAGTATTCTGTCACACCCAAACGTTCTAATACTTGTGAGATAACTGTACTGGAAAGCTGCTGACCAAGGGATAGTCCCTTCTCCTTCAGAAAATCTGTCACAGAAATCCCTGAAAATAAAGCATCAAATTTAACAAAACATCATATCATTTAATAAATTAGAGATGGAAAGTTTATTATTTCATAGTGTGTTGTTTTTTTTGTTATTCTAGCAAGTCGTCATGACCTGTGATTGTGACAGCAATCACATGATAGTTGAATTTATGTTTACCTCTGAAATCAGTGCCTATCACCACCAAAGTTTTGAATTTGATTCCTGGACATGACAAGGATAAAGTTGGTCAGTAACTTTACAACAGGTTTTAAATGTCTAGACTGGTTTATTCCACCAATAATACTTACCATCATGATATACCGGTAAACGAAATACATTGAAATCTGGCTTCAAAGACTACTCAATGGAGAGGGGAAAATGGTCTAATAATACAGTGGTCTCTTAATGAAGGTTCAAAATATATAAAATGTACTAGAATGGGAACTCAAAAAGAAGGTCCTTTAAAACAGGTTTTTGCTTAATACAGGTGGTCTTTAAGTCAGGTTTTACTTTATTGTTGAAATGGTATTAACTCCTATTCTGAGTATTCTCAATACTTACCAGAAAAATCTATATTCCAGTCACATCCAATCTTTGGTAGATACATCTCTTTGAATACCTCCAGATTTACTACACAGGAGTCTGGTTCTAAACAAACACTGACGTTCATATTCACCACAAATTTCTTTTCAGCCACCAAATCATATATGGAATAGCTATTAAAAGAATACCAGAATGTATTATTTTATTTCTTAGTTTAATTGAATAATTACGATGAATCAATTATACCTGATTTCCTGTACCATTTAACGAATGTATTTACCAATTGCTCAATGAATATTGACCAACTGGTATTTAAACTCCTAGAAGTGACATTGGTGTTGGTCAGAAAAAGTTTAAAGTTCCTATTGTTGAGAAATCAAGTTCCTATTGTTGGGCAATCAATGAACAATAGGAACTGTGTTTTATAAACTTCTTTGCTGATGAAAACTTCCTCTCTGATGAAACTTCTTTGATTTTATTTCAAGTTGAAAAATGTCTTCATTAGAATTCATTTCTTTTGTATAATTGGCATTATGCATGGAAAATAATCATTCTTTTCTAATTTGATGAATAAATGCAATTACATTTATTCGCTGTTTGGTTTGTAAATTATAATTTGGTCAAATATAAAATAATGATAATAATCCCAAAAATTATTTTTTTTAAATCAGGTTTAATTTTGTATTTTTTTTTTTTATAGACATTTCATCTTGTATAAACCCTCTCCCAAAGGGTGTGCCAGGGATAGAATAGACACCAGGTTTCTCCGTCCTAGAAGCACTAGTCCTCTAAAAGGGGCCAATCCTGTGGGAACTCCGGGGAATAGAAATGGGACCAAGAGTTTCTTTGGCTTGAAGGGGCATCCGTTGGTTGTGCGGGATGTATAAATTCACAACCAACCCGTCCTTCGGATGAGACGTAAATAAAACTGAGGTCCCGTGTTGAGAGATTGCCACCCTCTTCGCACGTTAAAGAACCCAGTGTAACAGCTCATAATGAGCATTATGCTCATGATGAGTGGTCCATAGGAGACCTGTTGCACTGGCTAAATTCTCCGTCCATACCCATCACCTTTCCTTATTTCGAGTCCTGTGGCGTTTAATTTTTTTTTGCCCATTGGCCTATCCGTCCCCAGTTTTCAACCTACATATTGATTTATTGTAAACATGTTCTCGTCCTGAATATAGCTGAAAAATTGCTCGTTGGATGTTAAACATCAATCAATCATCTTGTATACTATATATTTTGAGACTCAAAATAAAAAAAATTACCCATTACCCTCCTATGTTATAAATATTTTTTTTTTTTCAAAATGGGAGTTGAATAGGTATCTTTTTTATTTTGAGTCCAAAAAATCTGTAAATATTTGCTCGATTTTGTATATTGTATTCAAGATGAAATATCTATAATATATATATATCAATGTACTCTGTTGTCACGACATCAAATGCTTTCAAATTTATCATTAAATGATATTTCATTCATGATTATGACTTCAAGGTTTCAATTAAGAAATCCAATTGTTTTCTTTACAAATGATAATTAACAGTTATCAAAATAAATATCACCTGACGTGGTAAACACCGGAGGCCATGCTGTTGACACCTGGATAGGTTTGTTAATTGATTTAATTTATAATTTTGACATAACGAACCTAATTTGAATGGATTTGAATATTTGGCCACATGACCGTTTAACAAAGTAAAAGGGTGTCTGCTGTCCCGATTTCGATGACCGCGTAAAGCAGGTGACCGCTTAATTCAGTTAAATTAAATAGCGAAAACGGTCGGGAGAATATTGGAATGGCCGCATATCGGAGGTGACCGCTTATTTCAGGTGACCGTTAAGGCAGGTTTGACTGTACTAAGACCCTACATGTCTGTGATTGTATTATAGTTGGATTTATATCAAGCTACATTTGTATATGCAATCAGTGCCTGTTGTTAATCAAGTTGTGCAAGGTGTACTCGATACAACATTGTGTGATAAAGTTTGTCAGTAACTTCTGCCTGGTAGGTGGTATTTTTCCGACACTTTGGTTTCTTCCACCAATAAAACTGACAATAATGATATAACTGAAATATTATTGAAAATGGCATTAAACACAACACAAACCTAGCCCTATTTTACATACTTACTCAATCATGATGACATTAGCCAAGCTGACATGCTGTACAGTCCCTATAGAAAAGAGTAAATATTTTATCAAAACTCCATGAATTGTTATCAAATCTTCCAAAAATAGACATAATTCTACAAGAAATTAGCAATCTATGTTTTGATACATTTTTAATGTTTCCGCATTACTATACTGTTTTATTGTTGTAAGATGTTTTCTAGCTTATCAATATTATTGAAACTGCATTATAACCAATGAATAAAAGTGACTAAAATTTTAGAGTCAGTGTAATATCTGCATAAATCCTGGGATACACACATCAATTATTTAAATCCATCTGATGATTTTCTAAGTTTCATAAACATGTGACTGTCTACATATGAAATGATTCTGTTACGAACACCGGCTTCAGTACAACTCATTAAGTACATGCTGTACAGTATAGCACTACATCTATTTTAAATAAAAGGTTATGTCTTCCCCACATTCCTTGTACATTGTACAATCAAAATGTTTAAACGATATGCAATTCTTCATATGGAAATAAGCAAACATGCACAGTTTTAAGGAATCCTCTCATATGCACATAAAATACTTTTTGATGAAATATTCTTTGTCAAAAAGGCAATACAAAATTGGTAGGAAGAAACCCATAACAATGATTCTCCATATAGTAATAGGAAAGTTAGTGTAAGCCATAATATTGTCCTGTGAAAATGTGTCCGATTGTATCTTTTTCAAATGAAAAATCCCCAACAGACCAAAAGAAGTCACCTCTGCACTTTATTCCGTCCTCGGACTTTATCATATAAAACAATTGTAACAGAAGACAATATTTCACAACGGACACTATTTAATCATACACTAGCATGCAAATTTTAAAGAATTCCCTTTCATAGTATAGGAGGGATTATTTATATAAACTTTTGTGATGGACAAATGGACAGACAGGAAAGTACAAAAACAATAAGTCTCCCTCACATAAGAGGGGAGGAGGGAGGAGAGGGTTATACAAAATTATATTATAGAGGGTTTTAAAAAAATATCTTCATAACTATTAACGACCTAAAAATGACATGGTATATACTGTACTCACCAAAATCATAGTCCAGATAGGAAACATCTATTCCATATCTTTCAACTCCCAGTTTGATTCTATTAGAACAGGCATCCAGTAAAACGTAGACATGGAACGACCTCCTTATAGGTTTGACTTCTACACAACACTCTACCCCAGTACAGTAGTCAGGGGTGTGACATGTCAATGGTCCTGTCAGTGAAGGGGCAGGAAGGTCTACTGGACAAGCTATAAATATAATACAAAATAATCAGACTCCCTACTATACCTCTGTACAGTAATAAGGAACATGTCAATGGTCCTGTCAGTGAAGGGGCAGGAAGGTCTACTGGACAAGCTATAAATATAATACAAAATAATCAGACTCCCTACTATACCCCTGTACATTAATAAGGAATATGACATACAATTTTAAGATAGTAAAATATATTATATTGTGGAAAGTCGTTATGAACCTATCACCCATGTATTGTCTTTATAAAGTGATTTAAAACCCCCTTAACTTTTCCTGGTACAGATAATCCTTACAGGAATGAATGCATTAAGATAAAACAAATAACTTTTATCAAGTAAATCAGTTTTGCCTATCACAACATAAATTGTCAATTGTCACCCGTATCGAGAGTTTACTCAATACAACTTTATGTGATAAAGTTGTCAGTAACTTGTGGAAGGTTAGGGCAAAGAAAATCATATTCCATACAGAAAATTTAAATTGCAACATTCAACTCATAAACTATAATTTCAGACAGTTTAAAAAAAATGACCAACCTTTATTCCATCCATTTACTGCTGGGCTGTAAGGAGACAACTTCCTGTCACATGGTGTTTCTTCTAGAAACTGAGCGACTCCCATCTTCTCTAATAACAGGTCTACAGCATACGAGGGAAGTTGATCCATCAGGTTCAGTCCTAGATTTTGGGTAAAATTCTGTAGGGATATACCTAACACAAATAAATAAAATTGATATAAAAATCAAGTTTTTGAAGTACCGGTATAAATTGTAAGTTATACAGTCAAACTTAGTAAACATGAACTTGGATCAACCATTTTCTTGAATAACTAAAAGTATCACTTGGCTGTTTCAGCCATGCTGCGGTGGGTAAATTGTTTTACTAAAACACAATTGGATGGGAAAACATTCTTTAATTAGAATATCTCTTGTGTCTATTTACCATCTTTGCCTAAAAAATCAATATTCCTTATAAATCTAACAAACATTCAAACAACAGCCATATAAAAATCCTCTTCCTGATTCCAATGTTTACTAGATAATGTGAACTTAAGACGTATACAATGTACTTGATCTGGATTTAAAAAAACAGATAAGGCTTAGGGTTAGGGTTATGGTGTTTAATGCCACTTTCACAATATATTAGCTATATCGTGGCATTCAGTTTTATTGGTGGCGGAAACTGGAGTACCCGGAGAAAACCACTGACCTGCCCAAAAACAGATAAAAGTAATTATGTAACAGTTAAATTTATTGTGCAAAAGTAATAATATAAAACATAAACTGACCGCTACGATATGACTGAAATATTGTTGAAAGTGACGTTAAACACAATAACCCCAACTCTAACCCCTTATATGACAGAAAGACCTTGAAAGAATGTCAGTTATAATTCAAATTGTTGTCACAACAGATCTTGATAATCAAAATTTGTTCAATGAAAAGACATGCAGGAAATATATACTGAAGTTGGAATTGAACAAACACTTGTTTTTTCTTTTAATTGCAAACAGATGATTATGATCATAAGTAGGGAAAAAGTCAGAGAATCTCAAGTCAGAAAAATACCCCAGGATGCACAGTTACAGGGATATACACTAACTTTTGAACCATGGTCGCCACCTGGTCTCCTAACTTTCATTTTCAAGGAGCCCAACAAATAATTTAGGTGCCCAGCTTTTTTTCAGGTAGATTACAAATATGGTAAATCAGATATTTTAACAATATCTCCATTTTGACAAGTCAATTTTGACTTGTTTTTGGATTCTGTTTTTTTTTTTTAATAATTCCTTTAACTTGTTCCTTCGGTATTCTGTTTCGGATATATGTTATATGTGTTTTAAAGTTAATCACCAATTTTAATCTTATACTGTATACTGTATTTATGAATATGATTAAAACAAAATCTGAAAGAATTAGAAATATGACTTTCATTCTTTTAATCTTCAGTTGTGGTTTGCTTAGCCATAGGCTCTGAAATAGTTGAAATATATTGCCAACAAACATTATGCATTATCATTTGGCCATGTAAAATTGATTGTTGGTTTCCCCTACCATAGAAAAATTTTAAGGACAGGCTTGCATGCAGGGTTTTTTTTCAAAGAGATGTTAAACCACAAATTCAAAATGAACAAACATGTGTCTTATGGGATGTAGAATATGTTTACCACCAATGGTACACCTGGTCCCACTTTTGGTCCTATATTGGTATAAAGGAGTGTGTGGTGTTAAATTTTTTTTTTCTTGTTCCTTAAATGTTGTTTCTGTCAAATCAGTGTTTTGCTATCTTTCCCGTGAAGGTCATAAAATAAATCATAAAGGCTTTTGCTAAGCCAAAACAAAAAAATTGCATCACTCATATTTCGTTGATAAATAGTCAGAATGGTTCCACTGGGCACATCGTCGGTGGCCATTTTATCCATACTGTATGTCACGTACAGGTTTTAAATCATGATCATTTTACCGATATCCTAAGCGTTTTGGCTATCTTAGAGTTAGAATAGAGGGCCGGTGTGTTCATTTTATTTTATCTTATTTATTAGTAATAAAAGATAACGACCCAGAAGAAGCCGTAAGAATCTGAAAAAAAGTTTAGATTTCAATAAACATTAGCTATATGGCAGAGGATTGATGGCAAGACAACATAATTTCTTTGAACAAACTAACATACTGATGTCCCTCATTTGTACTTACTTGGAAATGAAAATCCACTTTCTAGATTACACAGTGGTTTAGGCAGTCTGACTTCAGTTAAGATAGGAATTTTCAGTGCACATGGTCCGTTGGCTTCAAAACATACACTGATGTCCATATTAACCAAGAACTGCTTCTCTCCCTTTAAATCATCTATAGTATACCTGGTGAATAGAAATTACCTCATTATGATGATTTATTTAATACATATACAGGCCTTTCAATAAGGGGTGGTACCAGGTACTGTTACTCACTTAAAATGGTAATTGGTACCTCCTAATTTCAAAGAGCGTTGCATATGATATTCATGAAAAATGTTCAAATTTTAAGAAAAGGTACAGCTTGTAGAGAATGAAGTACTGATACACTTGAAAAATATTGAAAGCCCTGCATATAAATACTTTCAAGCCAGGAGAGTGAACAGCCATGTATATAAATACTTTCAAGCCAGGAGAGTGAACAGCCATGTATATAAATACTTTCAAGCCAGGAGAGTAAACAGCCATGTATATGTGTGTTTGATATATCGATACTACCTCTCTAAAATTTTCCATTGGATTTTGGGACTGTTCTGACACTGTGGAATATTCTATTTTTCACTTTATTTTAAAATGGTCATGGAAAAAACATACAAATTCTTCTTTTAATTAGTTTGTCCTTATCTTACTATATAAATCAATAGCTTAATCATAATCTGTCTGTAATTTTTAATTTCTGTAAGCTAAATTTGAGATATGTATACTACAAGGTTAAATTAAGATTATTGAAAGTATTAATCCACCACACAAAGGGACCAGGGAAATGTGTCGGATTGGACAGGATGTCGGAATACTCAGGTTTTTATTTTTGTTATAAACAGAAATAATTTGGGACCATAAATTTTTGTCGGATGTCAGAAAACTCAGGTGTCGGATTGCAAAAGTTCCACTTTATTAAGATTATGTATCGAGGAGCATATTGTCTTTATTTGACTAGAAGTTAGTTGTTTACTGCAAGCTAACAATATTTTTATACTCACATGATGAACTTAATAGGCAGTCACTGTGTTGAAATTTCAGAAGAATGGGTCATATAGATCACTAGTTATTTGTGGTTTTCTAAAACCTAGAGATCTAACTGAGTGGATGCATTTCTCGAATAACCATCAAAAAAAATATTTAGATCAAAGTAAATAACTTACTCTATTCTAATAACATCCAAAAGTTTAAAACTTTCTTTCTTTCCAAATTCATAATTCAACAGTGACTGATTAAATGTTAGTTTCTCAATTCCAGCTGAGAATTTGTAGTTACAGGCATCCAGTATGACATAAACATCTACTGATTTACTGATCTCCTTAACCTCTACACAGCACTGGATCCCTGTACAGGTATCAGTTAGATGACAGGTAACAGGACCACTCAGTTGTGGGAGTCTGGATTCAAGATTCAATTTACATTCTGCAAAAAATATTTCAAGGCGTACTTGATAACGACATGCACTGTTATTGTGACAACCGGAACCTTTGAACCGTAATGAAAGCGGGAGGTTTGGCACCTTAAAATCTGATTCAACCCACCATTTCTTTAGAAATGACTGTACCAAGTCAGGGCCATTGCGGTTTTCCCAGTTTTCTGGTTGTTGACTGATTTTGTCTGTTTGTTGATTTATGAGTTTTGACTTTCCCTTTAGAAGATTGCTTGGTGTTCGGTAATTTTTTTATTACCCTTATATACAATATTTTTGATAACATATTTGCTTTTTAGTCCCTACAGTATAACACCATTTTCAAATTTTTATAGCTAATGGGAATCAAGATAATCTAGAGAAATCCACCGATCTGCCGTAAGTAACCAGGGGCGACAATCAAATTCACAAACTATAATGGCGACAGATAATG
The DNA here is from genome assembly GCA_002080005.1 of Gigantidas platifrons. Classification (NCBI taxonomy): domain Eukaryota; kingdom Metazoa; phylum Mollusca; class Bivalvia; order Mytilida; family Modiolidae; genus Gigantidas; species Gigantidas platifrons. Next base: position 250,254 of record MJUT01028607.1, on the reverse strand, counting down.
CATAGGTAGAAATAATAAATCAAATTACCATACGATCATGGTCAAGACAGCTCTCTAAATGCAATTGGTTAACAAGGTTAATGAAAAACTCCTTACAAAAAATAAGGAGCCCTCACTATAGCTGCAAATAATTTAACAAAGTTGAAGGGAAGCCAAGGAAATTCAATATTTAGACATCTACAATTACATATTATTTTGCCAATTTGATCGAAATGAAATGTTAGGACGATGGATGATATTTTCTCTTTAAAGATAGGCATATATTTCAATTTCAAAGTTCAAAATTTAAATATCATGTCTGTTAATCCATACCATTGTTCCATCCATCCGACTGTGATGACGCAAAGGGAGGTAACTGTCTACTACAAGGTGTTTCCTTCAGATAGGGGGTAATACCAAGAGCCTCTAACAGCTGGTCCAGTAATAATCCTTGAATGCTGCCCATGATATTGTTTTCTTTGATGAATTTGTCAAGAGAGAAATCTGTAGAAAAAAAAAAAAAAAAAGAGAAATACAATGTTAGAAAATTATTAAGTGATTTTAAGAAATGATGCAACAAGGTAACAGCTTTTTGATACACTACATAAAATCATTTTAATAATCCTCAAAGGATCCTTTCAGATCTCAAGGGTATAACATATAACCTTCAAGTGTAACATAAAATAGTGTCCTCCATGAAATAATGTCCTCCAGACAAAATATCATATGAAATATTGTCCATGGACATTATTTCATAATGAAATAGTGCCCTGGACATTATTTCATAATGAAATTGTGCCCTCCATCATGAGATATTGTCCATTCTTACTGGACATTATTTAACTGTGAAATAATGTCCGACATCAACTTGATATATGATATTTTTATGCTTCACATATTTATATATTTCAAAATATAAGAGATTTCTTTGTCATAGAAATGATATACACTATATTTGATTCAATTTGAAATATATTAACAACCATTGTCAAATTGCTCAACCCAAGAAAAATACATATATATTCCAGAAATAAATAAATTTATATAAAAACAGAAAATTTAATAACAATATTCATAAATACCAGATTGGCAAAGTGTTTTTTAATTTTCAGGCACGTTTCGGAGGGAGTGGTGTAACTGGTATGTCAGATTCTAAAACTTCAATTTCACTAAGCAAATTTTTGTTACTTTCATTCAATAGAAAGTTGTCTTTCAATGAATTATCAGATTCGCTATAACTGGGTTATCTTATGTTTATATTATTATCAATCATTAAAAAAAACCACTTGAAAGACTTTCATTATTTCCCTTTATTGTACTAAATTTCATAACAATCAGTCAGGGCTGTTCCATTTAAACATATGAGGTACCGGGGGAAGGCACTTTTAAATCGCTGCTATGGGTGGTTGTATGTTAGCATTACACATACATCAAAAGAACACACCCTAGCTTTAAATTGCTTCTATGGGTGGTTCCCTCATTTCAAAAGTGCCTTCCCCATGTACCTCATATGTTTAAATGGAACAGCCCTCATGAAATAATGTCCAAGTTTTGAATTAGAATTATCCCCCTTTGTTAGGACACAGTTTCACTACGATATATTGTCCATAACATGACATTATACTGTCCAGATAAAGGACAAAATATCATAGATCAGACAAAATTCCATGACAATATAATCATGAAATATTGTCCTGGAGGACATAATTTCACAGGACATAATTTTGCTTTACAAAAGTACCATGCCAGAAATTAATCGAAGAGTGTCCATATTATTATTTTTAATTGACCTTCGATCTCAAAGAACATACTCCTGCAGCCTTCTATCTGTATTAATGGAATTGAACTAAAAATAAACATTTAGATATGGTACTATCACACTGTTGCTACAAACTTGCTAAATTAGATCTTAGTAAAACTGTCATTTGTCTAGATTTAAACCCTCTAAAAAAAATAGAAAAAGATACAAAAACAAAAACAAAAACTTTTGATTGACCTAACTATATCAACAATTAGTATTTAACATTTTTTGTAGTTACTTCTGCCCTATTTGGAAACAATATTTGATTAAACAAGCTTTACCTGGTATTTTAAAGCCTCCATTCCAGTCACATCCAAGCTTAGGGAGCTTGGTGTTTTTAAAGATCGGTACTGACACAAGACAGGCCCCGTCATGTTCTAGACAGACACTAATATTCATATTTAACATGTATTGCTTCTCACTACTCAGATCATGGATTGTAAACCTAGATAGAAAATAAAATAAATGTTTTCATCAACTTTATACAATTTTGTCTCATCCATCCGTTGTCTTTCACAAATAAACAGCATCGGTGGTGTAATGGTTAGCGTGCTCACCTTGAGTGCAGTATTTGTTGCTTCTTTGCTAAGCACACAGCATTAAGGAGAAAGAGCAAAGACTGTTTGGCTCCGAATCAGGATAATGTGTCCGAGTGGAGCAACATGTCTATCTGTGGACTGTTGTTTCAGTAAGCTAGCGCTATAAACATCCAATTAAGCGTGTTGGTCTAGTACAAAGCGGACCTCATCTTAATTTAAGTGAAAATTTACTTTTTCTGGCCATGATATAGCTGAAAATTTGTTGAGTTGGCGTTAAACAACAATCACTCACTCACTACATTAAAAATTATTCATTTAAGCTTTGCATGCTTGCTTATTACTATATGGAAATGATAAATTTCAGTAAATTTTTCAGTCAAATGGGTCAGTGGTTTCAGATAAGAATAATTTGTTTAAATATTTTACCATGCTAAAATTGTACTATTCACACAAAATTGTATAATATTTTGCATTGAAGCATCCAATTATTATTCGTGTACAGTCTGGATTCAATCAAATTTCTAGCTTCTGATAAAAAAAACAATTTTGTTTCATTTTCCCATATGGTCCAATGTCAAAATTATATCCTGCCATGGAGGCCATCTTGGATTTCTGATGAATAAAAAAATAAACTAGAGGCTCAGTGGACTGAGCCTGTGTCGCTCACTTTTCATTCTGTTTTGAGGAAACTTTATACAGAACCTTCCATAGGTGCTTCCTACCAAGTTTCAGTTCATTTGGGCAAGCAGTTTCAGAGAAGATTTAAATAAACAGCTGCGCCAAGAGCGCATGATACACCCGTCATCAACATTCATACAATATTTGTAAAGACTTTCTTTCCCATAACTCTTGAATGAAAAATATAAATTTCACCAAAAAGTATACAGACCGTAAGACTATCAATTCCAATAACTGGGCAAAGTTTGAAGTGAATTGGCCAAGGGGTTCTCAATTTACAGCACGACATATGAAAAATCACCTACAATTTGATGAATAAAGTCCTATAACTGTGGAATGAAAATTTGAAATTTCACCAAAAAGAATACAGACCATAAGACTATCAATTCCAATAACTATGCGAAGTTTGAAGTGAATTGGCAAAGGGGTTCTCAATTTACAGCATGACATATGAAAAATTGCCTTAAAATCACGAACAATTTGATGAATAAAAATCCCATAACTCTGGAATAAAACTTCGAAATTTCACCATAAAGTATACAGACCACAAGACGATCAATTCCAATAACTCTATGAAATTTGAAGTGAATTGGCCAAGGTGTTCTTTTAGAGTGCGACATTTAAAACGGACGGATGGATGGACAGACGGATGGACCGTCGGACATTGGTATACCATAATACATCCCGTCTTAAAGACAGGCGTATAAAAAATTGACCAATCAGAAACAAGAATTGCCTATGGCGGCTATGTTTGTTAATAGATTTGGTTAAATGAGCATTCTTTATAGAGGACCTATACATGCTGCCTACCAAGTTTCGATTCATTTGGGGAAGCAGTTTTAGAAGAGAAGAATTTTTAGAAATCGACCAATCAGAAACAAGAATTGCATGTGGTGGCCATGTTTGTAAACAGATCGGGATGAAATGAGCAATCTTTATAGAGGACCTTCCATAGATGATTCCTACTAAAGTTAGGTTCATTTGGGGAAGCGCTTTCGAACAAAAGATTTTTTAGAAATTGTTTAATCAGAAACAAGAATTGCCTGTGGTGCCATGTTTGTAAACGGATTGAGATGAAATGAGCAATCTTTATAGAGGACTTTCCATAGATGCTTCATACCAAGGTTAGGTTCATTTGGGGAAGTGGTTTCAGAGGAGAAGATTTTTAAATATTGACCTATCAGAAACAAGAATTGCCTATGGCGGCCATGTTTGTTAACGGATTGGGAAAAAATAAGCAGTCTTTATTCAGAACCTTCCATTCATGCTTACTACCAAGTTTCAATCCATTTGGCCAAGTGGTTTCAGAGGAGAAGATTAAAATGTGAAAAGTTAACGGACGACGGATGCCAAGTGATGGCAAAAACCAAAAATGATAAACAGACATTTCGTAAACACGCATCCAAGAGACTCAATACTAGCCATATTTGTCTTCATATGATTAACCAATTTTTAAAAGTTTTTGTTGGAAAAACCATGCAGAATTTGGTTGCCCTGGTTATACTCGAGTAAAAGTATCACTTGAAGAGAGCAATAAAAATTATCATGTTACTAATAACTTACTCTAATCGAATTACATTAAGCAGTGAGAATTCCTCCTTTTTACCTGAAAATAAAACCATATACAGTTGTATTACCAGATGATAGTGACATTAAATACCTATAGCCACATACTCCAATTTGTCAACATTACTCCCGTAATAAAAAATAATCCTACTTTACACGACCACGACAGCCCCAATATTGAATGTACTTGTAAGATCTGCGACAAAGGAAATATCTTCCAAATAAAATCAAAGCTTATAAATTATTCAATAATCTGTGAAAAACAAGAGTTAAATAATGTTTTCAAACATAGCCAAGAGAGATAATAAACATTCTGTTTACCCCATTCATATTCTGTCAATGAAATATCAAAACTCCTCTTCTCTATACCAACACTAAGTTTCCAGTTACAACCATCAAGTAAAGCATAGGCGTTAAAAGATTTCCCGATCTTGCCGACTTCTACACAACAATTGATTCCGGTACAGTAATCTGGTATATAACATGTGACAGAGCTGTGGATCTTAGGCAGAGTCATATTCAGTGGACAATCTGAAACAGGAACAGTACATAAATATTAAGATTGTATTAAACAAGGCAACATGCATATTTTCTTATCTATAGAATATTCATAGCATTAAAAAAAATATAATCTATATTTTTTTATTCACAACAATTTGATGGTGCAGTGATTAGGGTTCTTGCCTTTAATGTGTAAAATCTAGAGTCCAATGAAAACTTGCCCATTTGGGTTAGAGTTATGATGTTTAATGCCACTTTCAACAATATTTCAGTTATATCGTGATGGTTTTGGCATTAAGCAAATACTAACTATATTGTATCATGTCAAAAGTAGGATACAGTCAAATCTTGAAATATTGAACTCAGTTAAGTCGTTTTCAGGGATACATTGAAATTAAAATTTGATCAATTCATAGCTATTTTCAGAAGACATAAAATCATCTGTTCCTTTAACTTCAACACAATGAGGTTTTAGTGTGTACGCCAGTTGGTATGAGAATTTTGCTTAGTATAAAATTGGTAATTTTGAAAATGAATAGGCCATGCCATGAACAATATACAAAAAAATTTAAAAAAAAGGGGGATAGGGGTAAATTACATTTTTTTATTTTCAGTGGTGGAAATTTGGTTTGGCCAAACACAGTTAAAATCTGTATGCAATAAATAATGATACAAGAAGAGCTTGAAGATACCAAAGGGGTAATCAGAATCCTTAAATCAAAGAAGGACAGACAACACAATGGCCAAAAGATACCAAAGGGGTAATCAGAATCCTTAAATCAAAGAAGGACAGACAACACAGTGGACAAAAGATACCAAAGGGGTAATCAGAATCCTTAAATCAAAGAAGGACAGACAGCACAATGGCCAAAAGAACAAACAACGATCTACAAAACATTTCACATAAAACTAAAGATTGAGTAACACGAACCACACTAAAAACCGGGGGTGAATTCAGGTGCTCCGGAAGGGTAGGTAGTTTTATAACGTATTTGATAAAGCCACAAATATCTTTTCATTATACACCTAAGTACCTTCAGAATTCCAGCCATCTACAGATCCAGCATATATCCCACTATATCTGTCACACTGTTCATCATTCATAAAGGGAGATAATCCTAGTTCATCCAGAAGTCGATTAGCCAGTGCTGTAGATAAACTCTGACCCAGCTGTAATCCTTTATCCTTCATCCATTCAGACAATGAGATATCTATAATAACATATAACAACATATATAAACTGTAAAATTACAAAGAATACTTATTAAATAGACTATATATTTACATTGTCTGCAAATATAAAATTTATTTGTACGAACTTTAGAAACAGGAAAGAAAGCTTGCCAGAGGCTTGCTTTTCTTTCTGTTTCGAGGGTAAAAATAATAAATGTTATATTTCCCAATAAAGTATGTACATTGTGTTGATACTGCTATGTCATATATTCACAAAATTCTTAACTTTACAAACAAAACAAGAATTCTGAGAGTATTGCACATAGCAATACATTGTCCCCTACCGGCCGCAAAAATCAGAGGACCTAAAATATTAGAATTATCACCTTGCAGTGACTAGATTTTAAATTACAAGTTCAAGGGCCATAACTCAGCCAAAAATCATTCGACCGGAAAGAAATTCGAACTTAAACTGTAACTCATCTAGATATAGCCACATACTAAATATCAAGTCAATATATCACAGGACGTAAAAAAAAAACGGAAAACTTAAAATTTGAACAAAAAATACAAGTTCAAGGGCCATAACTCAGCCAAAAATCATTCGACCGAAACGAAATTCGAACTTAAACTGTAACTCATCTAGATATAGCCACATACTAAATATCAAGTCAATATATCACAGGACGTAAAAAAAAACCGGAAAACTTAAAATTTGAACAAAAAATACAAGTTCAAGGGCCATAACTCAGCCAAAAATCATTTGACCGGAACGAAACTCGAACTTAAACTGTAACTCATCTAGATATAGCCACATACCAAATATCAAGTCAATATATCAAAGGACGTTAAAAAAAAGTCTGGAAAACTTAAAATTTTAATGTGACGAACGGATGGACGGACGGACGGAACCTAAAACTATAGTCCCCCTCGGCTTCGCCGGTAGGGGAATAAAAACAAAAACATTTGACATTTTGGTTGAACTTCCATTTGGGTGTCTATGGCAGTTTCCCTGTTCGACCAGTGTCTATTGTGTTTTGTTTTACATAAGACACAGGGTATAAGGAGACTTTATACACTTCTAATAGATGTATAAAGTAAAAGTTGATACATACTTCTTTATATAGTCAGTAAATGTACTGATTGCAGTATAAAGATTGCTGTATGTTGAAGGAATTGGTGCTTTTGAACATGTTTAGTACAATGAAAACCTGCCTTAACCAATCCTTCTTTCAGAACAACCTCTGCGTTCAAAAACTGACAGGTGTTTGGTCCATACAGATTAAATTAACAAAAATTTCCTAGGGACTTTATTTAAATTTATAGTTTGGTTAATACAGGATTCTGGTTTATTCAGGATTCAGTTCTAGACATGTTCATTGTATTTTCTAATTATCAAAGAGAACATACAGATACCATTAATAAGTCATTCCATCCATTACAAACCTGACAAATAACAAAAACAGACTTTGCCTTAATTTTATTCACCCACTTGCCCGAAAGCTAAACTTAGAAAAAAAAAAATTTTATTCAAACAAATTCTTTCATAATTTTCACTTGTCTGAATCCAGTTCTACTGGTCCCAGGCTTCGGGCAAGTAGGTTAGTGCGAAGACTACAAAAAGGTGCATATGTTACTTTTTTTTGTAACTACAATTATTTATGGCCTTACCAGGCATGCTGAAATTCATATTCATATCACAGAATGGTTGTGGCATCAGCTGTCTTGTGAACAATGGCAGTGTAACAGTACATTTGTCCTTCTCCAGACAAAAACTGAATTCTAAGTCAACAATAAACTTCTTCTGATCAGACAGTTTGTTGATTTTATACCTAGAGAAAATGAATTTTTCTAGTTAGTCAAAAGAGATAGAATTACGTTTTATCATGAATGTCTATAACTATAACATTAAATGTAGATTCTTTGATTGATCTTTTTTTGCTTAATGCCACTTTCAGTAATAATTCAGCTATATCATGGCGACCAGTGATGGAAGAAGCCAGAGTACCCGGAGATAACCACCGACCATGGGCAAGTAACTGGTAAAAAAAGTTCAAGGGATGGTTTGTTTTTACTGTTATTTCATAAAATGAATGACTTTATCAGGTTTTAAGAATAATTGGAATCAGAACTTTACAATATTTCTGCCTATCCCAAGCCAGAACTAAGATTTCCAATGGTCTATGTCAAAGTTTTTTTGTGTTCAATGGCTCAAGGTAGTTGTTTGTTTTGTTGATATTGGTGTAATGGTTGGCCTTCACTGTTAAAACTTCCTTTTCATAATTTACAATATCTAATATACTTATATAAAAAAAAATTGCCATTGTCATTGCAAGTGTTATTTGGCTAGAAATGTTGAATCTTCACCATAACTCACTTTATTCTGATAACTTCCTGCAATCTTTCTTCTTTTTCCTCACCTTTAAAGTGGAAAATATTGATCAAACATAGAAACACAACACTTGTAATAATTCTACATTCTACAACAAGGTAAAGACAAGAGCACCGCTGGACGCTGGACTTTTTTGTATCTGATATTAAACTGCAAGCAATTTACAAAGTTATACATTCTTCTAACTATGATGGTCATATAAGCAAATATGTTTGCAAGATTGGTAAATATAATCAGGAGTGTATCTCACAAAAAATGTTTTGGGTGTGGTGTGGGGTGGGGGTATAATCGTTTGTAACACTATTTTAGTGCATATGAAATAAAAATAA